>NNCF01130865.1:68653-87024 GCA_002313205.1 Laupala kohalensis | reverse complement strand
GTTCTGAATTTTTGATAGTTGACGAGATAGTATCAGTCAGTGGTAAAAGTTTTTTTGCTAGAAAACGGGCGAGAGGTTGAGTTGGTGCGTTGATGTCACTCACTATAGGTCTCAGGGGGACACCAGATTTGTGCACCTTGGGGAGACAGTACATTCTAGGCATGACATTGTTATTTCTTTTTAAGGATGGTTTAGTCTCATCGGGTATGGATGAAGTATTGCTGATAAGTGCATTGACTTCAGTCCTCAACTTTCTAAGAGGGTTTGTACTTATCGGAGAGTATATGTCCCGTCGCTCAGGAGTTCTTCCACCTTGTTGATATATTCACATCTCTTCACATCTACTGTGGCGTTAACTTTATCCGTTGCCAATATCACTACATCATCTCTTTCCTTAAGAGATCTTAACGCACTTCTTTCTTCTTTACTGATGTTTCTTTTCGGTGGTTTGGCTCGAGATATCACCCTCGACGTTTCTCTCCTGACATAAGACCTGTCTACAGCGCCCCTGAAAAGTTAGGCAAATCTCTTGTTAAAGCTTCAGTTTCCCTTATAACGCTTTATCTTACTTGCGCATTTTAGCTAGCACATGTCAGCGTATTTGGGTTTGTCGAATAGGTTTCAATGACATCTCGAATAACGCAGTCAATCAGAGGCAGCCAGTGCACGATGGCGGTTGTGTTGCATGAGTGTACACGAGAAGAACAGCGTGCAGTTGCGAAATACAAGGGAAGGCAAAGCATTAGAGATCGCGTAGCAATACCAACCCTGGAGCTGTTACGAACATTTCTTTGGGAGTGCTTGGAACATCCACCATACAGTCCCGACACAGCTTCCAGTGATTTTCATCAGTTTGGACCTATAAAATCATTTGGATGGCCGTCATTTTGAAACTAATGATGCTGTAATCTAAAAAGTTACTCGTTGGTTGCGACAGCAACTAAATGACCTCTTTGCCACCAGCTTTCTAGATCTTGTAAAGAGATGGGATATAGTCTGAATGTACAGGGTTATTATGTCGAAAAGTGAAATAAATGCCAGGAAGTTACTATAATTATTATTGCCTCTATCCAGTTTAACGACTTATTTATTGACATACCTACGTATTAAGCTATTATCGAAAAAGCATAAGAAATATAAAAACAAAAAGAAAAAAACCAATCTCAATGAACGTAATTATATGATTCCTAGTCAAGAAACATTAATATTTGACAATTTATAGGAGTTCTTCTTGCACTAGCTGAACATTTATTAAGATCAGTGTAACAGTGTTCTAAGGAGTTTTCCAGGAGGTAAAGTAATGGTTCTATCAAATAATTAATCTACCCTTTAATGTAAATAAAATTGTCGGACTGCACCTTGTTAATAGGTGAGGGGGGGGTAATTATGAGAGTTACATTTGTGACTTCTCAGAACTCAATTCACACGCAGACGCGTTCTCAATCATGCATCTATCTCATTGAAATGCACCATTGTGGTTTCACGTTCCAACCACATGACACTGCTTCCAACCGCCAGAGCGCGCGCGGTCCATGGATAGGGGTGGGGATTACGGGGCATGCAACTGCTCTCCTCACAAACTGAACGGCGACGGCATGTGGCCTCCTAAACGGACGTATATCCCTGCCCGAGAGAATAGTTATGCAAACGACCAGGCGCGTGGGCAGAGGGCTTACAGTGTCACGCACAGTGCGGTGACGTGGCGCGCCAGAATCCATGAGGTGCGAATACTCTGGAGGGAAATTGACCACTCATTCATGCTCACGTTCAGGTGGACATCCGATAGAGAGTAATATACAAGTAAATTCAAATTATTTAATATGTGAAACTAATTTAATATAATGTTTCTTTAATAACCATAAATTACAGGTTACTGATGGTAAAATAGTCCAGTTGTATTTGTGGTAATTTGTAAATTTTTAGTAACCACTTTGTTAATTTTGAGTTAAAACTAACACTTTTTAAGCTTACTTCATTACTAAGAAAAATTATTCTACTCGATGTAATTTTGTAGTTTTCATTTCCTTAATAAATTCCGGGTGTCATGGAGCGTGGTTGTATCTCTTTCTGGTGCTCGACTCTGATAATGTTTTAATAAAATACATGTCTCTGCTTCAGTTAATTGCGAATATTGGCAATTAAAGCTAACGTAGGCTATATTCCAATTCTTATCTTGAAAGTTTATTGTATATATTTTTGGAAATGAATAAATTCATATTATCATATTCGCTCATTCATGCCCCTTATGTTCGTGTTGTTACTTTTCCACGTAAAGTAGCTTATTTGATATAGAGACAATATGTTACACTTTCTACATTTGTTTAGAGAGCAAAAATTATTTCCTCGTCATTTTCGATCATTTTTTTTCAGACAAGAGCGTAAAAAAGGTAGTGTAGACAATAGTGTAGGGGACAATAGTGCTAGAGATATAACGTACACTATTAAGCCAAGGTTCCGTACAGATAAAATTAATTAGTAGTATTAATTAGTAATAAAGTTGGTATTATTAATAACGGAAAATATAAGAAACGTATGTTCTAAAATAATTTTACAATTCAATTAATTCAACTAAAAGCACTATAACGACAGCATGATAGAGTGGACAAGAAATGCATGTTTTGATGAATGTTCATTATTATGTTTAACCATAGCTTANTATAACTCGCAGCTAACTTTTTATCTTATCTAGGAATTTTTGCTGAATTTTTTGAATCCGCCTCTGCCTTAGGGCCCTTGATCGGAATTGATGGGATGGTCCCTTGCTTGCTTCCGGAGAGTAAATTAGTTTTTTTTTTCCTCCATGTGGTCATACGCAGTTTGTACTGTTTTTTGACAATAAATTTATTTATTTATTTACTAAATACAAACAGTTTATCGATTATATTTCTTAAACTTTACGATTCCATTCTCCAAAGCATTCATTCTGGCTTGTGGCTTAGTGTTACAATTTTTTTATCTTTTAATATACTAAATATTTTCATAGTTTGTTATTTATTTAAGAAAGTATTCAGTTATCTGCGAGACTGAACTAATTTATCATTACTTTGAATTTTTTTCTCAGCAAAAGCTACTTGATGATATTCACGAACCTGGTGGTAAAAGTGTCCAACCTCATTTTTTTAAAGAACATAAGAACTTCCAGTCTATGTGGGATATTGCAATAATAGTTTTCTGCAGAGATATCTAAATGTAATTGTTTGTATTTTCTGAGAGAGAGAGAGGGTGTATTTGATAATCTTCTAAAATATTGTCTTATGTATGCTATTTGTGTTTGGCACAGAAATATCTATGAGAAATGTGGTGTAGTTAATTTTGTTAATTAACGTAATACCTGGACGATGTGATGGATTTATTTGTCAGTGTGTATGACTCGATTATAATTTATAAATTATTTAATTAGCGTATGGCTGCTTACATAATAAAACAAAATACATCAACTCGCGTAGAAAAATTTATGAATATTGTTCTCCTACACTATGTCTGGTTGCTAATTGTAATAAACCATTTTATTATTATTCAGAAATGTGGAAAATGCAAAGATTTATTTGTCGTGTAATTCCCCACGCTATTATATAATTTTGATTGCGAATCGTAGGTTCTTGAGTCATTCACGAAAAAGTCATTAGAATCGGAAACAAACTTTCAAAACTACACAGAGAAATTTATAACATATTTCTAAAACAAAAATATACAAGTATTGAAGATATTTTGTAACGTTTTAATTTTTTTAACGTAATAATATGTACTGAAATAAATTTGGTTTTGTTTCAGACTATAGATGACTTCACTTTGGTTCTCAAGTATATGGTGTATTTCGCAACTGCAGCTTTTCAGCTGGCACTGTATTGCTGGTATGGCCAATTACTGATCGATGAGGTGACGTAATTTTCTTCTTCTCACTTCATCATATGTTTATGATATTGATTTGAAGGGTATAGGGATCAATGATGTGATTAGTAATGAAACTGTGTGTCCTAAACTCTTATTTGCATTCACATTTTTACTATTTTATAGTACAGTACATCAACTCTACTCATCCAGTGAGTTAGTAGGAAGTGTGGAACGTTAGCAGCATTATCAAAGAATGATAAATTAAACGTCGTTTGTATGTTGCTCATGTTATAAAACTTTTTCTGCTGTATATCAGCCATTGTCAATAACATACATTGATTATTGACGGAAAATTTTTGGCAAGTGCCAGATGTTTTGTTTAAGTAGTTTAGAAACAAAAAAATAATATATTTTTTAAAATAAAACACTTTCCATTGTAATTTTTTACGTATTTATCATTATTTTAATTTATAGTTGGTTTGTCACACAACGCCCCCTGAATTATGCGCAATAATTTCAATCAAAAATTAAACTTAAAAAGATAGTATTAATTTTCAACTAAAATACGAGCTTACGAAAGAAATACATTTGCTTTGTATGAACATAATCACATCATTTTTGGTACATAAAATATTGTTTCCCATACAAATCATTAAAAATTATCAGACTTATTACCTTCGATATAGGAAAAAACTAATAACTGAAATTTGGGGGTAAATATCCTTTTCATAACCATCATATCAAACATGGGTGTAAATAACGTTCGTTAAGAAAGACAGACAGACAGGCAGATGAAGGTTGCTTTATCAAGTGTTGTGCGCAGAGTCTGGGCGTGCAGCGTGCTGTCTACGCTTCCGACTGGAGTGCTTTTCCTCCGAATCTCAAGCGGTCTCTAAGGATCGTCATGTTGCGTGCACAGCGCCCAGTTGCACTCACGGCCGGCAAGATATATGTGCTCTCTCTTGAGACTTTCGTCAAGGTAAGATCACTCTCGATAGAATGGTTCCTACATGTAAGTGCATATGGTATGGTAATGGTTTTGTGTGGAGCAAATAATTCATTCATTCGGAGCAGGAACGTAGTCAAAGAGGGGTTCAGAACTCTTTCCGCTTATAACCACATATTACAAAATAAACCATTGTTTATCCTCAACTCACTTTTTCTTGTCTTGAAGGAGTGGAAGTTAAAGGATGATATGATGCTTCTTTTGATATGACAGGGGAATTACAAGGGTGCCGCATACCCTTCCTGAAGCTCCTCCCCGAGGCGGGCGATGAATGAATGACACGAGAGTGAATGATGATGAGTGAATGTTGTGGAGGACTGAAGGGAAGGGGTAACGAGAATACAGCGAGAAAACCTGCCGCGAACCCCGCTTCGTCTACCGCATATTACTTGGGTCAGCCAGGATTGAACTAGTGTCAGCAGAGGTAAAAAGTGAGCACGCTATGCATTGCGTCACGGGTAACCGTATACAATTAAACATTACAGAGGTTCAATGCACCTAGAGGAATGTTGATTGCGTGTTTCAATTATTGACTTAGAGCATTGAGTATATATTTTATAAGTAGTGTTATACAGGTGTTATTTACACGTCAGACATAACACCGAAATACCTTGCCGAGTGCTATTATTAAATTCTGTTTTTGTTTGGAGACAAAATGAGTAAACAATATACAGGTTATTTCCGAATGAAAAAGATATTGTATAACATTATTTAATTCACGGTTGAAACTCCCCTGCTCTAGCAAAATCCTCGCTACGTCCTCGTTCGATACTACGCTATATTCACCGACAGCGGTGGTGTAGTGGTAGCATCATCGCTTCCTCGATCGCGCTGAACGGTAGAACGAGGGTTGAAGCCTTGCTCGGTCTAACTAGGTGAGGTCTTCAGCTGGGGTTTCCCTCACATACCCTAGACAAATACCGGTTCGGTACGATACGTTCCCCAACACCCCATCATCTCTTCTTTCAAATTCCCTCTCCCAAGTCCAACTGTTAGGTAGAAGAGCATGCCTCGTGGCCTGAACCTCACCAAAAGACATAAAATAAATAAATTAATAATAATTCTCAATTTCTTTATCTTGATAATGTTTTGTGTATAAATCCGTCACTTTTGAGGGAGAAGTCTAGAACATTAGTTGTGTATTTTTCCACTTAATCCGTGACATAAATCAAACAATATTATACAGTCTATCAATATATCTTATTTCTAAAGGTTAACTATTTTCAAACATTTCTTTTTCTGCCGACGTACTGATCACATTGCCAAAAAAAAAGATTAACTTACGGAGATAATTTTGTGAACTGAGAATTGGCGTAATCGTACATATTAACCGTGGAATTTGATTTCAAATATTTCCTTCTTGATTTAATTTCAACAAAATACCATTAGATGATTTAACGGATACGTTATGTAACGTTGGCTTAGTTAGCTCGTTAATGTCCCAAGGATAAAGTCATTATTGTCCCTATACATAGTAGCTTCTATAAACTTCGAAGTTCATGAGCGCATAGACTTTCTTTAGTATCCTGAATAAGGTCACAGAAATATGGTCGAAACGTCCGTTCTTCATACCACAGACAATACACGGGTAGTCAAGAAATATTCGGCCACGTTTATTACTTTTTTTATTGACATGACATGGGAAATTTGGATATTATTTGACAAGGATACGGAATACGACAGATAAGACGTGCGTGTGTAGCCAAGAAGATGAAACAGTGACTCATGTATTATGGGACTGTACATATGACGAGTAAAGGCGAGACTACACTCTCCAACAAAAGGAAAGGACACTATAATATGCCAGAAGATACGAATGTAATAGATTCGAAAGACGACTTCACTAACTTCGAAAGTGATACTTATATTTATATTATATTTATATTATGCATTAAAGAATGATATGTATTAGAGATGGTCGCCTTCAGTAATGAAAGAGACGTCCAGATATGAAATTGGAAATTCCACATAGATATATTATTCCACTTAGTTAAAAATGTGTTATTAAAACCAAATAAATAAATATTGTTTATTATATTTATGTACCTTAAAAACGAAATACGGAATTACCGTTGTATATGCCATTTTCTCACGATGGGGGAGTACACGCATTGCTAATACACGTATTAATCATTGGTAAAATATATCAAACTTACCAAAATTAGAAATTAAATATTCGTTTAAATTTAATACAATGGGAAACTCAAGCAAGAACACACGTTTGACCCAAATCTTGACCAATATATTAAATAAACTAACTAAACAGACTAACACCAAATCCACAAAACCCACTATTATTATCTCTATTAGTATTATTATTACTCTTACTATTGTTACAACTCTTAATATTATTATAACTGTTAAATTAATTATAAATAATGAAAATCAATAAATAGAGATTTTTGGAGAACAAAAACTAACCAGCACAGTGTTATTTCTGGTGAAATTTGTGTAAGTTTTGTGGGACAACATGAGACACCGGCGAGGACTCACTAAACAGACTTTATCTACATCTACTGTATCTCTCCAGTACTGAATAAATACGAAGAGACAAATCGATAAAGAAATACCAACATAAATTTAAACGTAATTTCATATCTACGAAGCTTGGTCGTACATCTATTTTACATACAAAATATTATGAGATTCAGCGAATTATTTAGTTTTACTTAAATAACACATTTATGTTAGAAATGTCTTTCTCTCATAGGGTATTTTTTAATTCAATGTTGTTTCAGATTCTCAATACATCATACTCATTCTTCGCAGTACTTAGACAAGTACACGAGCCTGCTTCTGGTGACGGAATTAGCGAGGTTTAAGACTTTAAGTGTACATAAATTTGCGGTTGAAAGTAGTGAACTATAACATTTTATTGACACGTTTTGAAAAGTTTTAACAATATTCAAATATAGCTTATTGCTTAACCCTTGGTTTGTGGGGAAGTGAGCATGGCACTCACTTGAAAGTTTATTTTGCTATAAATAACTCCATGTGGTGAGTAGTGGTTTGCAACATTTAACGTCTGTCGATTGGAATGCGAGTCAGAGGACAGCTTACAAAGTCACAACGCGCACTTTTGTAATACCAGTTAAGGGGTACGTACAAGGGGCTAGTGAATGCCGTTTCTTCGTGTCTCCACACACGCTGGAGTATATCAAGGTGAAACCTGGTAAAAAGTATTTTATCCCGTGAATTTGGTGAATTCTTTTGGTCAGATTTCGCCTTCATATTCTCCTTTGTGCGACGTTACGCAGCGGCGTTGAAAAACGACGTTCACTAGCCCCCTTTCCATCGAACTCCACGCAGCTACAACTACACTGCAGGTGAACGCATTGCTCACCCATCAGCCATCCCAAAACATAACATAACCCTTTTCAGTAAATAATTTTCAGTACAGTCTATCAGAGCATGGAACAAGTTACCAACTCAAATTAAATCTCTTCCTTCATTCCCTTCATATAAGCGACATCTATTCATGTGGTTGCAACATTATTCACTTTAGTCACATTACAATACACTTCCCTCCTCTTCGCACTTCTTACCCCCTCTTCTTCCCCTCTCGTTCCCAGTCTCTAACGCTTATTTCACTTTCACTTCTCCATCTTTCACTTTCTTCTCTCACCAACCCCCATAATCCTTCTCACCCGTTTAAGGTTTATGTTTTATGTAAAATGTATTTACGTCCTATGTACTATGTAAAAATAGGAGGAAAAAAATTAAAATTGGCGCAGCATAAAATTGTATTCTCTTTCTCATCGTGTTGAATTTGTATACAGAAACTTTTTTTATAAACTAACAATTAGTTATACATATTATTANTGTAATTAGAATGAATAATTATTATCTTTTATATACACAAATTTTACATTTTAAAATATCTTTATTTGTTTTTTAAGTCTTGTTGTACAGTATTTTCTTCTGCTTTTTGTTTAATTTATTCGCACTATTATGTTTCCTTTATTTCTTTGAACTCTCAAACTATACTCGTTTATAGAAATTACAATTATCTTGATATTTATATTTCTAATAGTGTTATGTTACAATATTTTTTATGAAGTTTAAATTGTAAATTGTCCTATGTGTGTATCATATTATTATGGTAATTGTTTTATTGTAATATTAACCTGTTCGGTCCTAAGCCCCCATCCTGATTGAGGGTTTTGCTGGGTTTTTCCTCAATTGCTTAAGATTTCTGGGGATGGTTATTTTCTTTGCTTTCCCAGACTTAAATTTAAACGTTACTCCTCCCCTATTTCTCTACTTCTGTATAAATTGTTTTTTTCTTCTTACGTGGTTAGACGGTAGAGCAGACCCTATGGTCTGAGTCTCACCACTAAATAAAGACATATCATTATTATTATTATTATTATTATTATTATTATTATTATTATCAACCACTCGCGTTTGTACATTTTCTTATAGAAATAACTTTTGATTTTTTGTTCGCAAACTTTTAGACTTTTTTATTTATATTATTTACTTTCTCGTATGAATTGTTTTAACTTTAGTCAATATCAGTGAATAGTACAGTAATCGCAAGAGGAATCTTAACCAAGAGAAAATTTATTCTAATTTTTACGTCTGAAGAGGACTACAAGAGACAAGCTAGTGAAACATTAGGCGAAGAAGAACTTAAAAACTGAAGGTTTAGACTAGAATGATCGTAAACTGCACATCATAGTTATTAAGTTTGAACTTTTCCATTAGTTTTTGCTTACATTTACTACCTACCATTTCTTGTGTTTAAAATTTGCTATTTTAGTTATACTGTATATCTGAACTGTATTGTATTGTAACAGTCATCAACAAGCAATTTTAGTAAACAATTATAAGTATTTTTATGTCACTGTTTGATCGATTAAGTAAGTTATGTTTTATATAAGATGATAAAAACGCTGTTCCCTACAAAATAAAAGCTCAAACCAAATAAATAAATAAATTTGAAAAATGAATTAAATAAATGTACATATCAAATATTACTTTCTATTTAAAAAATAAGAAAAAATAATAATTCATGAAAAATCAATAGCTTTGATTTTATTTATTGATTCATATAATACAAGAATGATATAATAACTTGGGTACACCAATAATAAATATTGAGAAGACAAAAGGGAAGGAACTAATTTTTCATATATTTGAGACTATAAACAATTACATCCATAAATTTACACAAAATTAATAAAAAGATAACAATGAAAATGACGTGCCAAAGCTTGAAAGATATTAACAATTTACGAAGAATAAATAATAATAATAATAATTACACCACATTGGATTTTTAAACTCTTTGAGAAAAGTTTTTTTAAAGAAGTTCAAAATATTAGTACTTTTTATGCCACAAAATATCAGATTTGAAGTTTTCTTTNAAATCAATACTTTTGAACGTAAGCGAATTCACATTAACTTAAATGATAAGTTAAATTTAAATGTAATGTATTTAAACAACGCTGAGAACTGTTTTATTAGACTATATACAAAATGGGCAAAATGTACTTAAAGTGCTAAACATGATGGGAGGGTCATTGGAACGTAATTTTTCATTAAAAACATAGGTAAAGCTTTATTAAAAACATAGGTATTTTAGCCATACTATCATCATTGGATAATATGTATTAATTTAATTATCATTTCCAACTTTTTTGTTTGAATAATATACCTGAGAACAAAAAACCTTAAAGAATTTTACAACAGAATAATAAGTGCAGCAGAATGAATGTGGTTTAATTGAANATGAATGTGATTTAATTGAATTTTTAAACCTCGTTTTATGACTAAGCTTAATAGCAATTTTATGTCGAAAACTTTCCGTTAAAATGAGAATTATACAAGTGGTGCTGCACTATAAGAAATACGACGCACGAATTCTTCAAAAACGTTATTATAATAACGTGATGTAATTTATTATATTCTGTTAATATTACAGTTGAAAAACTGTAATACCAACGGATTCTCCATGTTTTTAGAATTCTTGTGCTGTATTTCTCATTGTGCATTTATTTTTAATTGCATTTTAATGGAACGTCTTCGAGATAAAATTGCGTTAATCTTTTAATGTGATGATTAATTTTCATATATGTATATGGATTGGGGAAAATATACTTATAAATGTAGTAGTTTCTTTTAAATGAAGTTCGAGGATAGTGTTTCACTCATTTTATAATGTTTTTTTTGGAAGTTTTACACAAAGGTAGCTACACGCATTAAGCCACGCTGTTTCACCTTACAAATACCAAGTCAATAAATGAAAATCAAAATGTTATGAAATACTTAGTTATCATTGTGCGTGGTCAAAAGAGGCAGATCCTTACATATACTATTGATTGAAAGAACACCGTATTCCGGTTGCAATGCTGCAAAACCTGTAAACCAGCAGCGCCTAGAACTGCCTTCAAATCGTATGGGTAAAGGATTCCCCATCTCCACAGTAAATTTACATTTAAAACATTTAAAAATACGAAAAACCAAGAAGATCGTTTATTTTTACTCGACCCAATAAGAGATGTTGCACATTTAGATTATATTGACCCTAAGCTTGTGAGTTACGTATTAATTTTTGTGCGTCCTTTGTTTCAATTTTAGGAGCAAAAATTTCGAATGAAATCTGCAAATATTCCAACTAATTTCATTTTCATTAAGTTAGTAGGGAATGTTCCTTAAAAAGTTATAACATAATTATTAAATTTAAAGTTAAATGTCCCTGCCCTAAAGTTTAGCTCAGTCCTCCAAAATTAGGAGAAAAATAGAAAAAATAAATTAAGGCTCTCGTAATTTAGTACAGTTCAAAATTACTAAATACGCAAACCTGCGTTACAAAATCACTCATTTGTTTCGAAATAAGGTATTTTTAAAAAATTCTTTACATCTAGAATTTTTTTGTTCATTTCCTTCACTGTATAAGAAAACCATTTGTATTTCCCACATATAAATATTTAGGTTGTTCCGAAGATGCCTGCTACTTCTTTTGTTTTGTATTGCACCAGAAAATAATCATAAACCAATTAAGTTACCGCACAATTTGAAGCATCTGAATATCTTAATTATAGAAAAGTAACCTTGAAGTATCACAGCAACGTAAAACAAAGCATTTATTTTTCCTCTTCACGAACAAGGCGACGAAGAAAGGGAAAAAGCAGAAAAATAAAGGTGAGCGTGTAAAGAATACGACAAAGCTCTAAGGATTCATGAGATCGCGTGAGGATCTCTGAAACACGAGCTATCTTATCGGGTCGCAGTCAGAAATGGAAGAACTTTCCCGTGCCACAGCCAAACCAGCGAGAGGAGTGAATTAGCTCTTCTCAGATACGATTTCTTGAATTTCAATTATTTAGTATATGAGATAGTAACCAGTAAAAGAGTATTCTAGAATATCTCACCACATTTCAAGAATATCCAGCAAATTTGAAAGACGATTTCACGATACGCGAAACAAAGAGGACTATTCGTGAACGTGCAAAAGATGTATCTTACTTTGTATTTTAATCTTATTATGGGTAAGTACCTATATTGTTATTACTACATTTTGTTATGGGTAAGTGAAATGACTGCAACGATCAAAACCATTCATTCGAAGAACACTTCATTCCTTATTTCTCATTATTTATCATTAGTGTTTTCACCATTGATAATAGCAAACTTGTTTCGTAATATAAAAATTAGAAGTTTTACACAAATTAATATATTTCTTAGCGATTAACTATTCTCTAATTAATTAATAATTTTTATGTTATACCAACAACCACTTTCAATCTCTACTCAGTTTGTATGTTTTTATTACTGAATCGTTGAAAAATCTATAACCTACTTGGTTAATCCATCAATCAGAATTACATTGAGTATTATACCGGATTCATTTTTCCTCTGTTATTTGAGCTTCTACGTTCAAACTTTGTTTTATTTCTTAGAATTATTGACTTTAAATTTTTGTAATAGAAATTTATTATCAAAAATCATTTACGTTTTTGTCGTACAACTTTAAATACGAGTATCACGAGCAGGTAACTAATATTGATATTTCTAGGACAGATTACTTACCAGGATATGAAGCTTACATTATTATTCAAAATTTACAACAATAATAATTCCAATGTGACGTAAGGATGCTCATACGCAGTGATGCTGTAGTGGAATAAGGCAAAGTGTGCGCGTCCCGAGCATGCGCAATGCAAGTAAACCATTTCAAGACATTTATCGGAGCGGGCATATTAGAATATCGCTTTACGCCTACAACACAGTCAAATACGTGATACATAAATCTTCACAACTTCTCTAACTTCCCTCTTAAAATATGTGTTGCGTGACGTTTGCTGACCAATGTCTCCTTCCACCTCGATGCGCAATGGCACACCTGATCTTATTCCACCTTGTGGTGATGCCGGAACTGAAACCAGTCGAAGTCAAGAATTTATGTTGGAAAATAATTCCAAAACAATAGGGGGTGAAAATTGAATATACTAACGGACAAAAGAACTATGAATGATACGCATGTCTTTGTTAACGGTTTCTTCCAAGCTTCGAAAAATTTCGTTGATTTATTATTTTTTATTAATTGACTGGATTAATGTTAAGCTTCTAAAGTGAAATCATCTCTCACTGTTTCCACAGAAACGATTGTTATATTGCTTAATTTGAATAGACGAGGAGCGTCACATTTAGGAAAACTCTTTTCGCGATTATCACGCGCGAAGGCTCCTTCAACTCATGTTTGAGATGGCAGAGCGGTATTGGTAGGAAATACCAAAACTCGTTGTCGAATAAGTGGTAGACTCCAGCATAACGACAACGGCGGCGATGGCATTGGAAGAGGAGATGGCACTGGATGTGGCGACGGTGTGGGCGACGCCGGCGGCGATGGAGGCGGTGGTTGTAGCGAGGGAGGAGGCGACGGCGGAGGTGACACCGGGGGAGGCAATGGCTGCAGTGATGGCGACGGCGGTGAAGGAGAAAACGAAATTCGTCAAACGGTTAACAAGAGTGAGTCGTAGTGTTACTGCAGATGAATTGTAAAAGTATTTACAACAAAAAATTAAATTGTTTCCAATTTAGTTAATATTTATGAACCACATATTATTATTGGTACGGAACCATGACTATTGGAGAACGTGAAACATGCAGAAATATTTCGTTCAGATTTTTCGGTTTTCAGACGGGATCGTGTGAGTCGTGGGGGTGGAGTTTTTATTTGTGTGAACAACAGTTTATCATGCATTCGTAAGCTGAGTAGATGAAATTCACGAATTAACATCTTTTAAACTTGATGGTTATTCAGGTAAAGATATAGAAATTACAGGGATATATAGAGCTCCAAGTGATGATATGCTCGTGTTAGAAATATTAGTTAATAAAAGGTTCTCAATTGAAATAGAAATGACATTATCGGCGGGGACCTTAACTTACCGCATGTTCACTGGGTGTCTTACATAGCATTAGCAATGCGCAATCATTAGTAAACAATCTTGTTTGAGATTGTGGCTACTGTCAGGTAGTGAAGCAACCGACAAGAGGGGACGCTATTCTCGATATTTTCCGGGGGATGAGCTTATCTCTTGCGACGCTCTAGACGGTATCAGTAACCACCGCGCGGTTATCTTAGAAGTCCACTGGGCTAATTCTCATGTATGTAGACCACAGGATAGAATAATTTATCAATATAATAAAACACACGTACCAGATTTCCAGTTTTTACTACGTCAAAATTACGCGAGATGGGCTGGTACGGGGTGCTCCGTGTAAGAGGTTTGGTTAAACTTTAAGAATATAATATTTAAGAGCATTGAAAAATTGGTTCCCCATAAAAAGTTAAAAAACAATCCTGACCCTGAATACTATAATAGTTACATTTGACGTTTCAAAGCCAAAGTAAGAAAAGCGTATAAAAATTGAAAGAAAGGGACTGACTACCAAAATAATTACAAATTTCTCTTTAAACAGTTATTAATAGAAAAGAAAAATGCTCAGGAAAATTTTCTAAAGAAAATTTTCCAAAATAAAGACAACTGTTGGTCGCAATTTTATAAATACCTGAATAGACGGAAAGGGAATTTAGAAAATATACCCGCTATTAAATACAACGGTGTAATCTACACGGAACCTCTGGATAAAGCCAATTTTTTAAATTCATATTACTCGTCGGTTTTTGGCATTTACTCTATTAGAGACAGTTTAACTTTGACAAATAATTCCCGTGTAAATGCTTTTGTTCTAAATACTAGGATCCTGCGACAGCGAATTTCTAAGATTAAGAACAAAAAATCAATCGGTCACGACAAAATTCCAGAGGATTTACTTAAATAGTGCGTTTATTTACTGATGACTGTAGACTGTATTATATATCGGAATATTAAAGAAGACAGAGATCGAAATATGTTACAGAGCGATCTAAACGAATTGTGGAAATAGGCTGAGACGAATAAAAAGAAAATTAACCCTCTAAAAAGTAAATTTTCATTTTTTTAAGATGAAAAATAAAACCTGCTCTGAACNTTTTAAGATGAAAAATAAATCCTGCTCTGAACTATGCATTAAATCATCAGATTATTCCTAAAGTTTCATGCTGTAAATACTTAGGTGTTATAATTTATCGTGACTTAAATTGGACAGAACATGTTAAATACATAACGCAAAAAGCTTGAAGAGCGCTGAACTTCGTAAGACGCGTACTTAGAAAAGGGAACCCGAAATCCAAAAGACTGGCATTCACTTCATTAGTTCGACCTATACTGGAGTACGGAGCCGCTTAATGAGATAGGTATAGGGAGGAAAAGATCAATGAATTAGATCGGATACAATGAAAGGCTGCAACATTTGTTCGGGACAACACACGTAATATTAATTTAGAGTGGGATACACTTTCCAATCGAGGAAAGTTAGCGCGACTTTGTGCTCTCTTTAAAGCCTACATCGGAGAAACTGCGTGGAAATCAGTGAAAGCTAGGCTACACAAACCGAATTACATTACTCGCGGAGACCACAAGCGGAGAATAAAATGCATGAAACAGAAAACGGATATTGGTAAATACTCCTTTGTGAATAGAACTATTGTAGACTGGAACAACTTACCTGCAGCAACACTTTCGAACTTACCAAGAAGAGTAAAATGTTTCCGCAAATGTTTTGCTTCGTCGAAAAAGGATCATATGTGAAGTGCAGTGAATGTAATGAGGTGATTAGAGTCACAGGGTATAGAAAATGCTCAGAGTGAATAGTAATAGTGAAATGTAGTGATGTGTAGTGAAGTTTACATTATTGTTCTCAGCAACCCTGTTTTTGGTTTTATTTTTTATAGTTATTAATTTATTTTATTTATATAATAGCAATTACATTTACGTTAAAAGTATAGAAGTAGTAATGACATTTGTGTGTATATTGAGCGTGTTTGTAGGTGTGAGCGGGTTTTTCTGTAACTGTTTGTAAGCGAATATGTGTTTGTGTGTGAATGTGATTACACACACACAGGAGCATCATGTAGATAATTAATTTCTTAAATCGAATTTCTTTCTCATTCTAACCATGTGTAGTAATTATTTAAGCAATTTATTCCGTTTGTATGTGTATTTTATAGATATGAATGATTTGTTTTTTAACCTCGTATTTCTACCTTGTCACCGAGCATTGCTCACTCGCAGACTAATAAATTATTATTATTATTATTAATTCATTTGTTATTTTTAGACACATTGGGAATATACCCTCTTTGTTCATTATACCGTGATATTTGAAGAGCTTTGGCAATGAGCTGGCTACCAGAGGATTCTACAACAAGACATCTAACGTTTCAGATGGAACACCTGTATCTGCTTATGGTAATACTATACGTGCTTATATCAACAGCTGCATGGCTCGGGTTCTTATGTGATATATGGCTCCCACAAGAACAAGATAATATTTTTGCAAATACTTAATTAAGTTGACTAGTTAGTGAACTAGAATACAAAACTTTCATAGCAATGCGAACACTATTAGAAATAACTGAAAATTTAATACTCGTATACTAATTCTGAGAACAACTTTATGAAGATTATGATAAGTGAATTTTATTTCAGATTCAGATTATATTTCTTTATGTTTACGGATCTCTGTAATTATTAAAATTATTACTTGATGTTAAATACATTTTTAAAAGATTATATCAGTGATATATTGTCTGGTCATTTTCACATCCTTCAGTATTACGTAAGCACTTGAACTACATTGCACGAGCATATTACATAGCAGGATACACTAAATTACTATAAAATTACTATTCTGAAGTATACTTTCAAAAGTTTAATAATAACAAAGGAATGGAAAATGAGTTACTTACGGGTAAATTAATGCGTTATTGTAAATCGATGTATCTATTTACTAATATTTGTACAGAATATAAAAAATACTTGTACGTAATCAATAATAATTATAACGAAGGATTTGATTTTTTAATCTAAGCGAGTTTAAACGCCATTGAGGGGTTGAATTTCATATGTTATATCAAATGATCGCCAGACTAAGGGACAAGAATGTATTGCGCTCTTCAAAATCTCTCCGAAAATTGAAGGAGGTGGTTATTCCTATGGCCTTTTGTAGAGTTTAGTTCAAAGGCAGCATATGCTGACGTTTGATCCCAAATAATTGAGTCATTATCCTTTCAATAACCCTTTCTATTATCCTTCTATAATTAATATAGTATGTATGCATATATTTTCGTTTAAAAGGTTTGTCAGAATACAAAAGCCAATACGCTCCCTGAACCCAGCGAAAATGATAAAAATATAAAGAAGTGCAACTATATTTTAAACTATAAATGATTTCATGTTTTAAAATATATTTCCTAAATTATCATTCATTTCATTACATGTGAGGAAATTATATCGTTAATAAAGCCATTACAACTTTATAGCTAAGAAATATATTCGAAGAGATGTCATTATTCTGCAGCATGTTTTCTGAAACACTTCTTTGGCTTCTGATTTCAAATTATATCCTATGATTCTTCAAATCATGTTTAACATTTTTATTACCTTTTATGGGAACTAAAATGCGTATATCCACCAGATAAAAACTTGAGTAAATTTTCATTCAATTATCTCTTACTTGTGTCTGTTTAGATTCAGCAAAAACTGATTTCTAAATCAAATGGTATTACGTTCCAAAGATATTTGTGATATTGAAATCATCGTACCATGGAATTGTAACATTAATGTCTAATAATAGATCATAAAAACTTCATTTTCAAAGCACTAGCCATTACAGGCGCTTTTGTATTTCACTCCAGATGGTATACAGAAATGACTTTTCAGTGGTCAAACAGGCATGGTATTGTAATTGATCAATACTTTATGAGAATAATAATAATAATAAATTTATTGTCAAAAAACAGTACAAACTGCGTATGACCACGTGGAGGAAAAAAAAACTTAATTTACTCTCCGGAAGCAAGCAAGGGACCATCCCATCAATTCCGATCAAGGGCCCTAAGGCAGAGGCGGATTCAAAAAATTCAGCAAAAATTCCTAGATAAGATAAAAAGTTAGCTGCGAGTTATAATACTAATAGA
>NNCF01130865.1:57145-68588 GCA_002313205.1 Laupala kohalensis | reverse complement strand
AAGGAGAATTCCGTGATCGATGACATCGAATGCTTTGGATAAGTCAAGAAAAACACCCTGAGGATTTTCTCCACTGTCTAGAGATGTGGTAACATCGTTTAAGAAGGAAAATATGGCGCTTGTAGTGGAAAAGGATTTCCTAAAACCGTGTTGATCGTCAGAGAGATTGATAAAAAATCTAGAAGACGCTTATAGAACAATTTTTCTAGGATTTTTGAGAAAGTGGGTAGTAGAGATATTGGTCGGTAATTTCCAATATTAAGTTTTATGAGAATTAAGTTTTAAAAATATAACCTCCGTTGAGAAAAGGAATAGCAAAGTGGTTCGCGATGTGTCGAAAAATTGTATTTATTTATTTTTACATTTTCTTATCGGAGAGAGAGAAGTAAATCTTCTCGCTGTTTCTGGTATATAAATTAGTCATACAGGAATAATTAGTTACAAAGTGAGAAAACATATAAATTAATATACAATGATTAGTAATCATTTTTAATTTTTACGATAACTTCTTTCTAATATTATCTTATCTTTTAAATCTTCTAAGCTCCCTATCGAAGTTTCGGGCACTTTTTACTTAACCACAAATTTATGATGGAATGAGCAGTATATGAGCGTATCATTCTGCTATGGAATGTGACAAGTGTAATTTTTATCAATACGGTATTCTTGATATGAGGTAAGTTTCATCGTAATGTTGATTGAAATATCTTTTTCACATAAAACAGTTTCTACTATTCACAGTATCATGATGTATCATAAAAATCGTTTTTTCTAGAAATATTAAACATAGTATTAAAAAGATACGATTATTCAAAAAACTAAATTATAACTACAAAATTGAAGTTGTAGCTTATGCGTGTCACGCTATTGATTAATAAAAAAGTACATATTCCAAAATTTAATAGAAAATATTCGTTGTAGTGCTTTTTCGAATAAGAATAAGAAATAATGTTTTCCTGAGTACA
Source organism: Laupala kohalensis (assembly GCA_002313205.1). NCBI lineage: Eukaryota > Metazoa > Arthropoda > Insecta > Orthoptera > Trigonidiidae > Laupala > Laupala kohalensis. Next base: position 67,623 of record NNCF01130865.1, on the reverse strand, counting down.
TTGAATTACTGTTACTATTTAATGTTTTAATTTGTACAATAATTTCATAACTCGAAGTTCCCATCAAAAACCAATTTAGAAGGTTAAAAACGAAATATAACACAAAACTTTTCAGGTAAATTATTTCCAATGAATTGGTAATAAATTATAAATTAACTACTGAACTTCATTTCATCGTAAACGTGCGTAAAAATTGGAGGAAAAATAATGCTAATTAGCTATATAGACATTTGAAGAATTTTTAATCGAACTACACTAATCACGACCCATTTCTAAAAGTCTCTTCCACCATTTTTCTTTTCAATTCCTGGAATTATATTCGATTTACTTGATTAAAAACGAAATCTTTTCAAATCAAATACTCATACAACGTTAAAATTATCTCGTTAAAGAACAGAAAAGGGCGAGATTGAATGTTAAGTTAATAACATTCAGACCGAGTTTCGGGAGACCTGAAAATGGAGACGTAGCAAAACGCAACAAATTGCTAACTTCATTTTTTTTCCGGGGCATCATCAAGGAACGAGATAAATTTCATTTCTGAAGTCCCAATTAAAACGGGGAAACACAACGACGAGGGCGGGGCTTATTCATGCGATGGATGTGATTTGACGATACGATAAACCGTTGGTAAGGCAAGGGAAGGAGAGGGGATGGTAACTCAATTTGTGAACTGAGACATAATCTGGTTACGTACCTTTGCAACAAAGATTCCACGTTACTATCTCTTCGTCCACTGTCTAACGACAGACTACTAAGTACAAACATGGAGCAGAAAATTTCCTTCAATTAAATATATTTTGTGCATACGTATTGATATTTTTTATTACCAATGTTAAGAGATAGACTTTTCATATTATCCATAAATTCATTCGTTAATTATGTATGCACTGTTACGCAATTTGTTACTCTTTTTTTGAAAATAAATTTATTTTCATTATTGCCTTCTGCTTACTTTAAAAAATCTAAGGAAATTAAATCCTGATGGATTCATGCATTATCAAGTTTACTGGACAGTAGTGGTATGCATTACTGGATTAAGTGCAATTTCTAAAGAGTAACATTAAGCATGAAATACACTGAAACTCTCAATTTAGAACTAATGAAGAAGAGGAAGACGTATTGAAACGAAAGCGAATAATTAAGAGAGGAATATTAAAATCCATCATTTGACTGGAAATAAAATAACGTTTTTGTCCAATACTTTTTAAGACTTCATTTACATAAATCAAGCTTTGTAGTACCATTGTACTCTTTCTGATGGATCCAGGTATAAGATATTAAAATTAAATTGTCTTCACTGAGCAATGAAAGATTCTAATTCTATCAACGTTAAAATTAAACTTCCTTCAAAACAAAAGACGAATTCCTATAGAGGAAAAGATTTCTTTCTATATTGAATTGATGAAGACGGGTATTTGCTGTAAAGCTGGGAAGAGATATAGGGTAATTGATGCAGATGAGATTTTCTCTTTAAATCTGATATATTTATGATGATCACCTAAAATAAATCTAGCAGGTAAACAAACAATATTCCTATACTATTTTAATTCCTTCCATTTATTCATTGCTGATTATTAAATTGGGAATTAAGCATTTTCAAACCATAAAATTTTCATCGATATTCTGTCAAAATTATGGAACAAAAATAATTTTATGCTTCATTAATTCTCAAAAAAAGCTTTAAGAACTCAGCTTTAAGGACTAAGTCAATCAAATCAAGATAAACAAAAGACTAATTATAAAATTTTAAATTGTTTTTTGGAAACAGCTGCAGCTATACTCAATGATTATGAATCGTAGTACACATTCTTGGATTACGTTCTAGACGACTCCGTAGGTTGTTTCCTTGGATTCCTAGGGTAAGTAGTACCATCCGCAGTGCATCCTCCATGTAATACCGGAACGTATGCATTATGTGTGAAAAGGGAGCCATAAACTAGAACGTGACCTGGTCGAGACAATAAAGGAGATGCATGGTGCCCAACAATGCCGTAACTTGGCAGTTGTTTTGGTGTTCTTTACGAAGAAGAAAAATGCAGTAATTTACGTGGTAATAAACCATGAGAGAATAGTTCTTGTGAGAAATTCTTTTACGCAATTTACAATATGGGACGATTTCAGAAATGAGAGTATTTTTAATATTGATATGTATCAAATTTTAAAAATATTTTAAAAAAATTATTCACCAAAATTCTAACTACGTGAGTAGGCCAATATTACACGGTCATATTTCTATGTCATATGTCTATTATCAAAGATATGTCATAGGTTCTCTCAACGAGAACGTATGTAATATGTATATGATCAGAGCTGAACTATTTTCAAAGGTTGTGCATAACACGGACATATGTTTCATCTAAGTACCTTGATAATAAACATTTGACACAGAAACATGACCGTGTAATACTGGCCGAGACTTACTCGTCATGTTAATGTAATAGTATCGCAAGTGATATCCTCAAAATTTTCCTACGCCATACTAAAAAATTTCATGTTCTTGTTGCTTCTCCACAATGTTTTAAAATACACATGTAATAGTATCCAATGAATTCATTTAGAGCAAGCAGTAATAATTCATGCATTCAAATAATGAAATGTTAGTTAGTTTTTGTATAATAACTTTATATTCACAAATTTGGCACATTGCACCTTTCTACTGACAAGTATCCATTCTTATATTGTGTGAAGAGACTTATTCGTAACTGGCACATGCTCATTTGTAAGGGAATAATGCGACATTGGCTCAGTTCTCGTTTCTTTTTGTATAGATTGTTCACAAGGCCAACATTTCTCATTTGATTATCTTGAGCAAGCATCGGTGTCTTTTAATTTTACCTCTTGTTTTAGTGACAGTAATTAGTCCAGCTGAAGTATTATATTATTTCAAATCTGACGAAAATCTATAGTCGTTGTAGTTAAAACAATGTGAACTGTGAAAAGCGTTGAGTCTTAAACAAAATTTAGTGCTGCTCGCGATTGGTGTGCACAGGTCTTTTAATAGAATACAGATATTGTGTGTAAAACAGTTCAATTAATTAGGCAAATAATTTACAAAATTTTTATCTAGATTTTGTCTTTTCGTATGTTCCAGTTAATCCTTAATTTCTGAATAATGTGTTACATTTCACAAAAGTTAATTTGCATGTAATTTGAAAAATTGTCTTTTCCTCCAAAAATTATCAAATACAATAAAAATATAATGTTGGAAAATTACATATTATGTTACATAAACTAATTAAATGATTTCCATTCAATCAATAAAGAAACAGTATATCTCCAAACAGAGCTTTTACTGATATTTATATTCTGTAAATACAAGAACTTGTGAATATACTGCAGGTGGAAAATATCCTCAAGATCATTTAAAATATTTTCAAGAAACGCCTCAAATTAATGAAATTTCAGTTGGTGTATATCCCCAACCACCAGACTCCATCTAAAGCAATAATTTTTGTACACTTAACTTATGAGTGATCAGTTGGATGAAAAGGTCTTGTAAAAATGTTACGATCTCATTGTAGTTTATCGTAAGTCAATGAAAGCGTTCATCAGATCCATTCGAAAATACAAAGATAACGCTCAATGTTTCTCTAACTTCTCGTTCGTCTTTGTACAAGAATTTCCAGTTCATCTTTACCGTCTGAGGAAGAACATGATCATCACATTTTATGAAAAACAAGGTTTGTATTACAGTTCACCTCAGTTATAACAAGGTTAAAAATATTTAATTGGTAAAAAGGTTTATTCAGGTCATCAGCACAACTATTTATTTATTTTAAATACAATAGATTAAGAAAGTCACTCGTAAACGGGTAATACTTTATTTGTTACTTCACTCTCCACAAAACATTCGAATAACTTTCTTAAAACAAAAGATAAAAACCAAAGTGTTTAACAAAAGCGATTCACCACTTAGTTAACAACTAATAATAAAAACTAAATATAAGAAATAAATAATTTGGTGCACGAAGGGCTTTGGTAGTGTAATTTGAAACATTACCTGAATGATACACAACATTTTGTATCAGCTTGAAACTGCAAAAATTTATGAGCGATTTAATCACCCTAAATTATCTGTAGCAAATGAGCAACATCTTCAATACCACGGAATTAAGACATTTTAAAGTAACACCAATTATCTTCCAGGTAACTAGTGCAATTTAAATTATTATTTATTAAATTCTTAATGAATAGAAAGAATGTTTCATCTATTAGATGACTCAGTTGTCTATATAACATTATACTTTTTTCTAGGAAGATCGTTGTAATACGTTCTCACCACTAATAACTATTTACCTTCCATATTATGTTCATATATCATGAAAGCATATTTAATAAATTATGGTATGATGTATGGTAATTTTGAAGAAATGTTTTGTGTCTCAGTAAAATATTGAAGCAAGTCAATGCACAGTGGCTCAGCTTTATCGAGGCTCGTTCATTGTAGAATTGAAGTCGATATCTCATCATCCCTATTTACGTCAAAAGCCGATGAGAAATTCAAAGATATAATCGGGGAAACAGCATAAGGACAAGGATGGCGCTTGACTATGAAGGAACATCGTAGACGCATCCGCCGGATACAATTTTCCTTCGTAATGGGACTTGATGGCGCAATTCACCTTCCGAGAATAGAAGACGAGAGTCCTTGATTGCAGGCATTTGCCCCGTGCGTTGTCGTTGCAACCACCCTCCCCATCACGTGACAACTATAACCATCGTTTACGAAACCACCCCCGTCCACCCTCCACTGTCTGGTCCTTACCACCATCCCCTTCTCGTGTTCTTCCTTTCTCCATGTCGCACTCTGAGTGTCGTCGCGAACGAATCTCAGCTGCCGTGTCGCCGTCGAAGTAGTTATCCAAGACCACGCCTCGTTCTACGAGTCTCTCGAGAATTCCACGTGTGGCCACGTGCCCTTCGCTATTAACATCATCAGGTTCTTCTATGACGAGAACCTTCTTTTTGCAACGCGGTTGCTCATGTATGTAATCCACATTACAACTCGTGAGCTGAAGGCTGAAAACAGTGCTGGAGACAGTAATTACACAACACTTATTTAGCAAATCTTATTGTAAACAATTACTTTTGACTTTTTCGGCAACGTGTAGTTATTTTCTAAACTATACAATTACAACATCTAAATTTCATTTTTCAAGTGCTTATATTTAAGGGGAAGAATGTAACGATTCAACTGAAATGAATAAAAGTTATATAATAATAAAATTATAATTACATTTAATAACTCAAAAAAGTAGTAAGTTTATCTTATTTTTTAATAATCTTTTTTCTATTCTTGTTTCTATATCTTTCAAAACTAAAAATGGCAGGATATGTGACAGAGCCTGACCTCGACGATCGCAAACATATAGACTTTACCCTAAATCTAAAAATTTTACATTATTTGGGAGTTCTACCTCCCCCAGATGTTCATGGTTTGGGCACCAGCACTTTGTACATCTGGTATACCAGACTGGGAATGATTCTTCTTGGTTCATGCGTCTGTTCCCAAATTATTGATGTATTGGTATGTTATGGGGACTTTGCAACCTTCACAGTCAATTTGGGTTCGATGTTGTCGTTTGGTGTTTGTCTCTACAAGTTTTTGAAGACTACTCAGATGCGTCAAGATATTCATGATCTCCTTGAGAGACTGGATCGAATATTTGTTGTGTATATCGACCAGTCAGGTGACAGTGAACACATCTTGGAAGATTCAGATTGGCACTCACGTGCTGTGACATTAGGTAAGTGTTAAAACGTATTATGTACACAAGGTTTGAAGTCGAAATCACTTTGTTGTGAATGAAATCTGCTATTATTTACGATTAATTCAATATACTATAGAAAAAGAAACTTTCCCCAAGATTAAATCTTATCACCGTGTCCCAACCGGATTTCAGTTTACATAAAGTGATCATGCTAAGGTAATTTTGTCAATGCTCAATTTAAATTATTCAAAATATAGTACATCAAAAGAAAGAGTAACGTTCAATTGTTTCATTATTTATAGTTTATATATCATATAAGTTGAATTTTAAATATCTTACAGAGACTGAGTTCTTTAGTGGTAAATTATTATTTTTCTGGACACCAAGCTCGATCAGAATATTCATCAAATGAAGAAAAGTAAAACTGTACCTATATTCATTCTATGAATTAACGCTTTTTGTATGAAACGTAACAATACACAACAAAATGTATATGAGAAGCATTAAAGACATAAATTAAAATATTTTGTATCAAACGCAACTTCTAATGCGCGCAACAATTTTAGCAACTGGTCTAAGATATTTATAGTTTTATAAAATTCTAAAAGATCTTGAGATAAATTCTACTGTGTTATATTCTAGCGAAGAATAGAATAGATGAAATGCAAACGACCCAATTTGTATTATTGTCAACGAGCAAATTAAGAATGAAATTGAAGTTTGTATTAGAAATGACAACATCTGGACGTTCAAGCTCACATTCACCTTTTTTAAGATAAATGAAATATTGGATTCCGATTCTAATAATTGGTATCGGTTCAGTACATTTATTTTAAACTGGGTATGCACCATAACGTATTTCTTCGTACTTCTGTATTCTAGATTTTTTGATTCTGCTATAAAGTACTAAAATATATACTTCTCCCGCAGGATTTTTAGGTCTCGGTGGATTAGCCGTTATCTTCTGGTGTTTCCTTCGACCTCTGCAATACATATCCAGCATCCTTATCCACACTTTAGAGGTCGTCGACGAATCCAAAGGCTGCCATAACAAAAACCTTCCTCTCATAGCCTGGCTCCCTTATCAAACCACGGAGAGTCCTTATTACGAGCTTACATACGCATATCACACCATCGCTAGTCTCTACTCGTACCTGGTGAGCGCATCATTGGATGTGTTCTATGTGAGTCTTATCATTCACATATGTGGCGAACTCAAGCTGCTGCAGTACTCTATCACGCATATCGTGGAGCGTGCTTCGAAAATCGCTGAGCAGAAAGAGAAGGATGGGACTCTCCCTGTTCCCATTGCGTTGATTCAAAGTGAAGGCAATGGTGTAGTGGGAGCTAACGGGGTAAGTAGCATTCCATTAAATTTATATCTCAATCACTAGTACAAACTAGTGTTTTTTGTTTGTTTTTAATTTCCTATGTACATAATTACTGGAAAAAAGTATTAAATGCACGCTTACCTACCAGGATACTACAAAGTGAGCAAGTATAGTATCACATTTCTTGAAGCTGATATAACACTATTTCATATTTTAAAGGATATGCAAGCATATATGGCGGCACAAATCCTACCCGCCACGCCACCACGTTCTGCTGATGACTATAAGAAGACCATCAAAATCGTTGATGGAGAAGAGACATTGCACAGACGAGGACGCGTGTGGGAATTCGAAGTATGCAAAGACATGGACAGGCGCGAGGAAATGCTATTGAATGTTGAGATGTACCGATCGCTCATTCGCTGCATCGAACATCACCAAGAGCTGCTCAAGTAAGTTTACTTCCACCTACGTATAGCCTGGATGATTGATACGTAAGGAAGGAATTTGTTGATGGGTAATCCTATATTAGCGACAACGGTGGTTTAGTGGTAGTGTTTCACCTCCACGACTCCACTGAGTGGTACAGTGTGAGTTCAATCCATAGAACTCTAACTATGGAATGTTGAGCCCGTGCAGTGCGAGTGAGTCGGCTGCTCAGATATCCCCCATCACAAGTCAGTGGTTGGGTTGACCCATCTCCGCGTAATACAAGGACCACTGACGTTTTGTTTTGCGTCTGTTTGTCTTTAATACGAATTTGTAAGTTTTATTGTTAAAATAATACGACTAAAAAAGGGCAATTGTTTTAATGAATGAAATAATTATGTATTACATATTAATATTTATTTTTAATAGACTGTTCACACACTGCACATGATATGTTTTTTTCTACAGCCATAACACTTTTACATCACATATTTTGAAACAAAATAAATCTGTTGAGCTTTTGGCGCATACCTTGCTTTGACTTATCAATTGTTGAAGTCATATCTTTTGCGTGAGAAAAAGACATAATATTTTAATATTTAAGTACCTATTAACTTTATTTGCTTCATTTCGTGACTATCGTCACGAGATTCAATATTAAAGGGATGATTTTTAAACAAACGTCCCTCAAATTGCATACACGCCTGTAACAAATTTTCTGGAACAAAATGCCTTCGTATTGCACAATCTATACAAATACTTAACTAATCTAAAATCTTCACAAGACACTTTGACAAGGTGTCCCCTGGAGATAAGTGCAGTAAAAGTAATGATCTCAGGGTTACTTTGGGAGTTGTCATGTAAGAATTTAGTGCATTCTGTATATTTCATATAACTATCTATTTTTTTCACATCAAATCCACTAATGTAGTCTCTCTAGTAATTGTTATTTGTCAAATCATAGATTTCCTCTATCACGGAGTCTGACTCTTCATGATCACTGTTCGTAGTATCGTAGGGTGCATGAAAACTTAATACTGAATTTTGATGTTGTTCATCAAAATCCAAGCAGTTGCTTCATATAGATGCCTCAACCCTGTTTCTAAACATTAGTTGCCTAAGAGCTAATATAAATTGGACAACATTTGGGTTATTGTTACGTCCACACCTGGCTCTAATACATGAGAATAGTAACTCCAAATGATCTGACGAGAATTTGTACGTCAATACGTAATTAAAATACACCTGATTAAGAAGCCTATCACCTAACAATCTAATTGCATTAATACAAGTTAAAAACTCTATAGCAAATGTTTTTTCTTGCATGATTTAGAACACTAACATTATCAATTTGCAGTACCCTTATGTATTCGTATGAATCATCTAAAATTCTAAATAAGAATACCCTCCAAAGGGTTTACATCTAGTAAGTACGTGTTTGGCGAACACGGGGCCCCAAGCTGAGTCTGGCATTGCTTCCACAAACTTGTGCCGGGCTCCTTCCTTTCTCTTTCCTGACCTTCCTTGGTCTCTTGTTCTTTTCGATCCCGACGCTATTAGAGCTAGGGTATCTTTCATTTTCCCCTTCTTCTCTTTCTTCTTCTCCTTCTTCTTTCCCCCGCAGGGAGCTCAGTTTCGAGTGAGTATGGGCTTGGCGAACCCACGGTCCCGAGCTGGGGACTGGTATTGCGCCACCAGTCCTCGGACACCGTAAGCTTTGGACATACTTCAGCGAACACCATTGGCGCGATGGTGGAGAGTTGCGTGTTTCGAAGGGCGGAGATCTTGTCTTCATTGGCCGGGTCGCGAGGAAGGATTAAATCTCTATAAAAAACCCCTCCACCTCAAGGTGTGTTACGCGCCGATGAGGTGAATGGGTGTTGAGGACAAACACTCGCTAGCGGACAACCTCTGGTGGAACTGCCGCACCTCAGTTGAGCAAGGCTTAGTGGCGTGATGCGGAGGCTCCATGTCACCGGACATTTATTTCCTCCGAATTCGTGGGACAAAATGAAATTCTTCGAAAACACTGCCTTGCGGAGTGGGCGAGCTGCAGGGTAAGTACTACGCCTCAGGATCTTCGAAGCGGACGAGGGTTGCCAGCCCTCCCGCTTCACAAGATAAAGAAAAGTTACAGAGCATTCCTTAAGAGAATGTTTTTATTATAATGAAAAGAAAGGGAAGAACTTTGGAAAAAGTTTCGCCCTTTTATATTTATAAAGGACTTCAAGGAATATGTGGTACACTGAAGAACATCATAAGGTTACGAAATGGATCCATGTTGTTGGAAACCAACACCAACAAACAGGCCCTAACGCTGTTAAAGAGTGAAAAGTTGGGAGACTTTCCTGTGACGTGCGAGCTCCATGCTGCGCTTAATCGCAGCAAGGAGGTCGTAAGTTGCAGGGATATCATGGATATGTCAACTGAAGAGCTAGTTGCAAAATGGGAGGCTGACCACGTAGTTCCTTCGTCTTGACTTTTGACTGTCCCGAACTACCAAAGGATATTAAAGCTGGATGGCTTAACCTGCCGGTGCGACCCTTTGTTCCAAATCCTCTGCGCTGTTTCAAGTGTCAGAGGTTTGGACATATAACAACATCTTGTAAGGGCCGTGAAACATGTGGTAAATGCGGGAAGGAAGCACACGAACCCGGCGTCTCATGCCCGGGGCCTGCTAAGTGTATTAATTGCACAGGCAGCCACTCGGTGTGGAGCAGGGTGTTTGTAGCCTTTCTCGAATATAAAATAATACAGGAGATCAAGACATCGGACCCCCCAGGGGACTTACATCTAGTAAGTACGTGTTTGGCGAACACGGGGCCCCGAGCTGAGTCTGGCATTACTTCAACTTACTTGTGCCATGCTCCTTCCTTTCTCTTTTCTGACCTCCCTTGGTCACCTCTTGTTCTTTTCGATCCCGACGCTATTAGGGCTAGGGTATCTTTCATTTTCCTCTTCCCCCAGGGGACTTACATCTAGTAAGTACGTGTTTGGCGAACAC
>NNCF01130865.1:34885-56867 GCA_002313205.1 Laupala kohalensis | reverse complement strand
AAAAAAAAAAAAAAAAAGACAACGGAGAAGATCCCGTTCGGTGAAGCGCGGAAGAAATACAGGGCTTTATACCCTGTATTTTCTACCAGTTACTCCACCGCAGCCAAGACTCGTGTAATCAAGAAGAGCGTGTAAGTCCAGGCCGATTTCACTGACGTGTCTACGACAACGTCGTGCACATGTCAGTGCAAATGCGGCAAGAAAAATATCCAAGATACTCCAGTCAAACCCAAGACTCCCCCCACACTCCGTCCATCTAATACACAGACGAAGACCAGTAGTGTACCACGTATTTATTCCAGTATTAAACAAACAAAAATCAAGCAAGGTTCGAAGGCTAAATCCCTGAACCTTGTTGACTTCATAAAATCAAAGCCAACAACATCGAAGACGTCCCAGAGACGAATGAAGAATATCTGTTCTTCCTACCTCCGAGTCGGAATGTGCATTGTCCGACGGTGACGCGGAAATGTACATTCAAGAGCCTGACCCCGGAGGTTCCAAAAAGTAATGGCTTCCATACTTCAGTGGAACTTTAATGGTTATAGAACTCAACGTGAAGAGTTGCAACTCTTAGCGCGTCGTAATCCGTTATGTATTTGCCTACAAGAGACACACCTTTCACCAGAACACTCACCCTCTCAGTGCCCTTCAAGCAATCCAGAATATGTATCCAGCTGATAAGCTGATCCAGAACATCCAGAGTATGCTTTTTTCACTCTAAAGTGACGGAAAGAACATAACGTTTTGCTGGATACCCGGACACGTGGGAATCAGAGGAAACGAGGAAGCAGACGTTTCCGCAAAGACGGTATGCCTCAAGAATCGCGTGGATTTCTCCACGATTTCAAAACGAGATCTCTTAAATTCCATCAAGATGACGATTCTGAGTGAATGGAACAATGAGTGGTTAGCTGTTGAAGAAAATAAGCTCCGAATTATCAAATCCTCTGTTAAGTCATGCAGCAGTTCCTGTAGACCTGCCCGGCGCGACGAGGTCCTGCTGACCCACCTGCGCATAGGACATTGTCCTCTCACTCATCGGCATCTGTTACTACTTGATGATGGACCCGTTTGTGAGGAGTGTAGCTGTTCTCTGACAGTGCGTCACCTACTAACTGATTGCAGAAGATACTCGTGTATACGGAGAAAAATTGGTCTGGCTGCAGATTTACCAACAATACTCGGAAATGAAACGGTTAATGTTAATAAACAATTGAATTTTATGAGTAGATCGGGGCTCCTCCCACAAGTTCTCGGGAGGGTTTAAAATTTGCATTCCTTTTTCATCTTTCCTGTCTTCTTTCCTTTTATCCTTTATTTCTGTAATTAGGAAATATAATATTTAGAAATTGTTTTCCTTTTTTTTGTGATATAATCTATTGGTGTACTGTTTTCTTTTCTTTTCGTGCATATTTGTATTTAGATACTTGTTGAATTCAAGAGGGTTTTTTAGTGGATATGGTCGAAATATTCGGCGAGTCCCACACACGGGGTAGAGTCACTACGGCTCTTCTCAATGGTGCGAAACTGCATTTTTCCCCACCTGCATGGGCTCTAATGACCTGGATGTTAACGAGCCCCAAAGCCCCACAAAAAAAATAATAATATATTAAAACACTTATATTAATTTAACATTAATTAACTCATGTATTTATGTCTTGAACATATTCATTTTAAAAATAATAAAATATTTTACCGTTATTCTGTTAATAATTCTTCTTCGTTTCCGTGGCTCTTTCATAAAATGTGGTGAAATTGAAATAATGTAGGCACTGCAACTTTTTTTAATATTCTCCGCAAACCACTTGTTTCAAATGCACTGTCTTCAAAATGTACACAGAAAAGGCAAGAAGTGCTCGAAGGATTGAATCCTTTTCTTTTTGTAGCTATAATCCATCGTTGTTAAAGTTCCAGATCTTTGGGAAACCAACAAAACTTCTCAATTAATATGAAATGAATTCCTATGAATGTGAATATTATTATTACTTATTCACACTATTCTAAAGATAATTTACTATCCATTCTATTCCATTGGAATCTATCATTTAAGTCATAAAGGACATTACGGATTAAGTGACTAATAGTTTAAACCATTACTGAAAGGAAGCGTCCAATGTAAAAATGTTCTATAGTTAACGAGGAAAGCGATAAATTATATTTAAATTTTCATTTAACATTTAGATATGAAATTAAACTATATAATTATATAAACGCTTAAACGAAGAACATTATATCTGGTAGCCTGGGCATATAGTGATGCCAGAGAACACAGAACAGCTGGTGCCGAGTTGTTTACACTGGTTTGTTGTGGGAGGCACCGAATATAGCCGGCTCCCTTCTCGATTCTCAGAGCCGCAAGAGTCAGAGTTCCATAGTTAGAGTTCTATGGTTCAATTCCTTATCGGTCGAACTAGGTCAAGTTTTAAACTGGAGTTTCCATAACTTTCTCCAAACAGGTGTCGGTTAGGTACTATATATTCTCCAGCAACCAAACATATATCCTATTTAACTCCCGTAGATAAGTGATGGTTAGGTGGAAGAGCGAACCTCATTGCATGAAATTCACCATAAGACATAAAATGAATAAGTCAAAATTTCGTGGATTTTTCCTTCAGTATTTGATGAGGATATAATTTATTTCTTTAGACTGTGAAAGGGAACACATTTGTATTGTCACCTACGACAATTTTGATTAAGAGACAAAGAGAGATACTTTGTCTCAAACGGTTTCATATGCGAACACTCTGGGAGAGTTACAAACTCAATTTTNAAAAAAAAAAAAAAAAAAAAAATGGAATCCTTCGGGGGATATTCCCCGAAAGATTAATTATTTTTTGGTACCTATTCATGGGCTCTAATGACCTCGATGTTGACGAGCCCTAAAGCCCCACAAAAAGAAAAAAAAATAGATACCTAATCAATAAAAAGGTCCCCACGAAAAAAATAATTAATTTGTCTTACGACAATCCTTCTAAAATATACCAACTAAATGTATGTATTAATAAGAATTATGGAAATAGATTTGTGTATTTATTTACTGTATAAACTTCTTTCCAAAGTGGAAGAGTTTGAAAACGGAGGATGGCGGGTGAGAGGATCTGAAATTCAAAATTTTCCTCATGTCCCCTATAACCCTTCTCCAAGAAACGGTGTACGAAGGTGTAAGATGCTGAATAAGTGAAATGCCGGTGACGAATTTTGAGGGATACCGCGTTAAAAAGTACCGCGCTTTTCCCGTTACGGTAAATCCCACATGGATTAACCAGTTTGGAACGATTGTCCCATTGTTATGATAGACAAGTGTACTAAGTACGGATTTAAATTTATTTGAAGTGGATGTATGAATTATATGAAGTGGATGGACCCTCAGTCATCAGTTGTTTCGAAGTCACTAAAATGCGTGACCACTAATGCATTATTCAAAATTCTTATCATACCAGACAATAATAGCATAACGTTTTAAATAGTATAATAGTAAACAACAGAATTAAGATTTAATTAAAGAAAAGCTATTCGATTAAAATTGGTATCTTTTAAAGGGATGTTCTCAACCATTTAGAATAATAAAAATAAATTCTGGCGTTTAGGTCCATTTACTTCAACCAGATAGCCGAAGTGCTCACAAGGAGCGTTGTCTCAGTCGGAGCTTGGTTCCTTATTATAGGTCCATCAGTTCATGGCGAGCACTACTTGCGCAGACTTGCGGTAATAATGTACAAATCATTCAACATTCTTTCACTCACAACAGCAAAACTTACAAGAAAACAGTAGGAGATAAAGTTTAGGAAGACAACACCAATTTCCGCATTATTTATTCTATGTGGGATTTGACGGTGATCGATTTCCTAATTTGAGTTGAGTGAGTACTGCATAGCAACCAAATTTTAAAATGTCTATCGTCTAATATTTGAGATCTTGTGTCTCGATATGCAATACTTTGTCGTAAATAATACTCTTCGATTTGTTATGTTGTATATTGTATTGAAGATGTATTGTAACTAAAATTGATGTTGTACGATAGAAGTCCGACTATCAGGATCAATTGGAACCGGGCATTATCTGGATTATCAAATAACCGAATAGTTGGATTTCTTAAAAAAAATGTTGTTTTAAGGTAAACTGTCAAGACAACTGATAATTCAAAATATACAGCTTATAAATACAATTTAATTCATAGACCTATAGTGGTTGCAGTTAGCTCAGTAGCCGTTGCAGCATGTTCCGAAGTACGAAGGACCTGATGCTGTGAACGATAAGCAACTTGTTCATAACTAATTTATGTAAGTTTTCCTTTTCCACTTCAGTACGGATATTCGGCTATCCAGATAATTGGAGTTCTACTGTACCTACATACTACAAAAATGTACATTTTGTAAAAAGGGCAGGGAAGATTTATTTCTATATTGTGAGAAACATGGTCTAAAATGTATTAAATATGACATGGCCCAACTGAAAATCACTACCGTAATATCAAGTGTCCAAACAATTTTAAGGTAACCTTTGCTCAAAAACTTGAAAGATGATTTCCTTCCAAATGCCTATGGATAATTTTATGGTAATATGAAAAATTTTCCTGTTTACATTGTGCAGGAAAAATTAATGTATTTTTAAAAATTATAAACAATAATACTTCTGTAAATTGCAGCTTTACGTATGACCTTGAGGAGAAAATGAACTACATAATGATTGTGCAGTTCTTGGGAAGTATGATTATTATATGCATGGCAGTATATCAAGTCACAGTGGTATGATTATGTACGAATATATTCAAGTTACATCATTGTAAACCTTAAATTTGACAATAATTGATTATTATCATTTCAGTACGCACATGAAGCCGGATCCTTCATCAAGTATATGATAAATTTGACATCTATGTTGGTTCAGATTCTTCTATATTGTTGGTATGGTCAAGAACTCATCGATCAGGTAATTATTGATCATTAATTAGTGATCAATTATTACTACCAGATATAGGTTTTGAAAAATAACGCACAAATTTCAAAGACAAGTCTGAATTTTTCTATTTTGCGATTTTAATACTGAAGTACAACGATGATGTTATCACGACACTCTCTTGAAATCTACTTGACTAATGCATGCGTTAAGCATATCACTTCCATGCTCTTTTGATACTCTTTGCAAGCTTAGTGAAAATTTTCCGGACGAAGCGAAAGAACACGCAAGAAATTAGAAATTATAAAATACTGAACGAATCCATGAGATGATATTTTCGAAAATATATTTCCGGAGTATGAAATTTCATGGAATCATTTACAATGGAACATTATATCACACAAACATTACAAACAGTAGTAATACAGCTCTAGAACAGTAATTATAACAATAAAAACAGCTTGCATAAGTACTCATTACTTCACATCTTACAATACCAATTATATTACGGTTACAGTTCACCTAAACTATAAAATAAATTATATAATACAGAGAATTATTGAAAACAACAGGGATATTTACTACAATTTAGAAGAAAGTGTGGTATGCAAACGTATGTCGTACAAAATAGAGGATTTTTGCGTTTTGCACTTTACATAGTTTATTCCGCCACGTGTAAATCATAAATTAATTGTCAATTTATAGTCATTAAATATATTTCACTTCAACATATTTAAGAAATGGACGTAAATAGTATAATGAGGTAACGATATCCATAACCAATTATACGCACCGTCACCTTTTAATTATATTCGCATACAAATTTAGTCTTAGAAAATACTTTTGTTTCACTGAAGTGATAGCTTAATGGATACCGATGCAAGATTAAATAGAAGAACTTGTTGACATTCACCAGACATCACCGAGACACGAGGTAAGTGAAGAGGCATCATTAACAAGAAACGTCAAGTCGCCGCTGTAGAACTCTCGGTCACTGCCGACCCGAGTCCAGACTGCGTGAATGGCATCTAATGAAGCGAATGGATCTTCTAACACTGAACTTGTGCCGGGCGTTCCTGACGGCGAATGGAATAAGGACAAGTCTGAGTAATAGGGGACTGAAACGAGCCACGTGGCCGAAAGGGCGACGAAGATGATCTGTAGAGAGGTTTAGTCAGATAATTTTGCGTGAATATCGGAGCGGTTATGAGGTCTATTAAGATGTTGCTATTCGTGACTTTGTGGCAGGTTCACGTCTGCAGGTAGAAATTTTCTTTGAGACGTGTATTAGAGAACAAGTTTTTTTTTAAGTTCAGGATTCTTTTCGCAAACAAGTGAAATTTTTTCATTCCACTTTACATCACTATACCTTATTTTATTTTGAGTATTATTTGCCTCGTTTTATTGAATTTTCATCTATATTCGTGCAACTGGAAAATCTATCTATACATATTCATAAAAGAAAGAGTTTGTTTGTGCGTCCGTCGCATGTCTCGGATAGGCCAACAGCTTCATAATTCGGCTCAAGTGAGCCCCAGTGCACCACGAAGAGATTTTTTCGAGATTCGATTTCGATATTTGGCAATGACATTAATAGAGAATCAAGTCGGAAAAACTATACCTTCCGAGAGATATAATCGCTTACGCTGCTAAAACGATTAGTGGTGGATGACCACAATGAAATTAGTAGCCATATTGTTTGCCTCAAAGTTCTACAAAAAAGTTCGTGACAGCGTTTGTCTATCTACAAAGGTTAAACCAAATTATCGGTAAAAGATATAAAAAATAGATCCCTTAAAATACTTCAACTTAAGACAGTAAGTAGGAAAAATATATCATTATCAAATTAAATGAGTACTGTTTCGTGCATTTAACAAAGATAAAAACGTTTAATCGTAATCTTTAAATCGTAAAATTTGCACGTTGAATGTAAATTTTACAAACATTTAAGTGAACTTGAGCCAAAGCCACCGCGGACGCCGCAGGGCCTTCCATCTAGAGAGCCAATCAGAAGCATTTGTCCGGTGTGGGGCCCGGAGAGTGATAGTGACGCAAATATTTCATTATGTTCAAGAAAATATTACAAACAAATACCTCATCATTGGCAGGCTTGCTAACGGTATTACGACATCATAATTATGTAATTTTTAGTTAATATGTAATGTAATTAATATTTAGTATGTTGGTCTCCAAACGATTATTTCAAGGTCTCTGGAATATTAATTTTCACATTAAGAATGCTTTTTATATACAAAAGCATGGCAGTACTAGAATTACATAAAATCAGAATGGTGTGATTTTAGACTTTCAAAAATCTACTGAAAATGCTTAGAGATTTCAGGGTGTGCGAAGTGTTGCTTGTAAAAATATAAGGTTTCTGTAAAACGAATAATTTTAAATGAGTCAATTTCTCGCATATTATCCAGTTAACTCATCTAAAGAGCTTAAGCCGGTCTACGCCGAATTTTAAGAAAATTATGGAATTTTGTGTTAAGTAGAAACGTTTTATTTTCTACACATGATTTTTTACAATAGTACATTACTTTCTTCATATTTCAAACTTGCATTTACTATGAAACTATTTAGTTCAAAACGCAGAGAAAATATGGTGTCCTTCATGGGTTTTTGCGACAAAGGATTGTCACCTTGTTCTAACTTCACTGCGTTTCATATCAACTTGTCACTTCAGTCCAACAATAAAAGAGCACGTTTCCACCCTTGCGTCATTTAGTTAAACAAAGTAATAACCACGTTTAATTTCTTTTATTTCGTTAACATATGTTTGTAATTCATTCAAAATAAATAAGTAAATAAGAACATATGTTTGACTTCTCTCTCGGTGGAATTTCAAAATTAGATATCTGGATTCGGTTCATTTGCTCTATTTTCATTCTGAAAATTTTATATTTAATCTTCTTGAAAGTTAAATTTGACTATTCTTAGAAGATTATCCTTTTCTTTTTTTTCATTCAGAGTGAAGGAGTGATGTATGCTGCATATGACTCGGATTGGTTGGACTCCACCAACATCTTCAAGAAATCGCTTATGTTCATTATCATGCGCTCTCAGAGACCTTTGGAGCTTACGGCAGGGAAATTCTACGTCATTTCCCTCCATAGCTTTCTTGTGGTGAGTATAGCTCCATAATCGAGATCATAGTTTATTTTCTTAACGGTGGTATTAAGGATGGAATTTGTATGATAAAGTAACATGGATAAAAAATACATCTAATTGCTCTTAGATTTTATTTAAATAATGAATTAAATAAATGAGTTTTCCTGATTTCGTTGGATTGTCTTTAAGATTATGTATTTGTACATGCGTTTGCAAAGATATACATGAATTATATTTGCTTTCAATACTTGCATGTGTGTGAATTGTTAGGTCATTTGATAAATGTGTAAAAACCGAGAACTTGGGGACGAATTTCTTCCTGAAATTTTTTCCTGTTCTGGAATGTGGAGAATCAAAAATCAAGTTCGTACAATAACCAATATAAAAATTATATCCAAGTACTTGAATATTTTTTATATTAAATATTTTATTATTTTCGTTTTCATTTCTCCGTGCATTAAACAATGATTATGTACATAGTCCACCATGAAACTACATATAAAATCACTTAGGTATTCTTGAACAAAATAAAGTTATACTTATCGAATCACTGAAAACATTATTTCAATGTTTTGGAACGAAATATATCAGAGCGTGAATAGTTTGCTATTCTACATGACTCAAATCATCAAATCACTATTTATTCAATGTTTAAAAAACAAGATTTGTTTTCCAAAGATCTTCGCCTTCCTTACGCAATTCAGAAATACAAACAGTGTTCTCTGCATTTCACGGAAAGATTTCGCCCCGTTTTCTGTTCACAAGAGTAGTATTTACATCACAAATACTATTAAAAATGTATATGAGAGAGAGAGAGAGATGTATCTTTTCTTTCAACTACACATGCAAAACTATTGGAGTTCAACACGTGGAATGATGATTCTCAGGGATCACGAATGACTCCCGGGCTCCAGTTCTAGAACCGCTAGCCGGGTCAAACCTCCCTACCTAGATCTCATAGAAAACAGCTGATTATGTAGGTTAGTTGCTGGAAGGAAGATTCAAAACATTCGTAACAAAAAGAACTATTTATTAACTTTCTGCATATATATAGTTTTGCTTTGCTTCTAGAATATCAAAGTCCACTGCACTGAACTCTTTGCTGAAGTTGTGGAGAATGAGTACAGTCATATCTCCTGTTAGGCCATCTTGAAGTCTTCAGAAATTTGATTGAGGGCTGTTTGTATGCAATGGCCTGGGTGAAATCCAGACTGAAACATGTCCAGTTTATGTTTTGTTAATATGCTCAGTAATTTGACTGCAAACAATATATTTTAACGCTTTCGAAAGTGTTGGTAAGATACTGACGGAACGGAAATCATCTAAAGATGAGGGAGAAGCACATTTAGGTATGGGTGTGACCAGAAATTTTTTCGAAGTCGACGGGAAAAAGCCAGAGTTAAATGTCTCATTAAAGATGCCCATGATAATTTGAACAACAAACAGTATGATTTTATGAATGATCATGGGGGATATAATCAATATAAGTTGCATTCGATTTGATTTTGATAATTTCTTTAGAGATAATCAACAGTCACTTTCGAGAAATAAAATTACTATTCTGAAGTAGCGTTGTTCCGTATCACTTCAATGAGAGTTTCTTTGTTTTCTACTAACTGTCTTAGTTGTGAGCAAAAGGGAAGTTAAGATATTTTGTAGGAACACATAAGTCATGATTCGACTGTTCCCTACTCCAAATTTCTTTAGGTGATTCCATATGGAGGAGGAAGATCTTGTACTTGAAGGGAGTTAGAGTATCTTTTCTTAGCGTTTCTGACCGATTGTGTACATTTAATACGAAGCTTTTTGTATTGAGAAAAAGAATATTCCGTGAGTGGAGGATCGTTTTTAGAGTTGTATCTGAATGTGCGAAAGGCTGCATCTCTTTGAGACATAAGAGAACGAATTTCATCGTTAAGCCACGGGGCTGGGGAGCGCTTCACTTTTATTGCTTTTAGAGAGTAGATGCTATCGAACTCTTGCGTTAAAAATTGATTTAGGCAAACACATTTTGTCATCCAGTTTGTTAAAAGCATAGATTTGATTCCATGGCATGGACTTTTCCCTTTGAAGAAACGTTTTCTAATCAAATTTGTTAAAATTACGAGAGTATATTATACATGGTTCACGTTTCGGTACTTTAAGTGGGAAGATGGCATATACAATATTGTAGTGTGATAGCCCGGCGGCCGCATATTGCCCATACTTAAGAATATGTTCTTTTTTTGTGTGAATATATCATGGAGCCAAGATGGATGTGTGAGGTGTTGTGTTGATAGGTATTTTGATGTGGTCAAACTGTCAAGTTATAAGACGAGAAATTGTTTATAAAAGTTTTTCCCAAGGGCTATTTGTTTACATATGTATAACATTGTTATATTGGTCTCCGTATTGTTATATTTGTTGTATACGCAGGTGTAACATTATTATATTGGTTTACGCTATGAAGAAGGCATTAAAATTTGTGTCAGAGTGATTAAATTATCAGAAATAATTGAATTAACAGTGAGAGCAATACTTTCAACAAATGGTAAAAAAACTCATATAAGAAATCTCATGACATTTTTTCTTTCACAAATTCAAACATGCATAGAAATTGTAGTTTCACTTAAATATATGTAGAATTATACTGATATACTGATTACGAATTTATATTTTACTTATAATTTTTTTAGATTTTGAGGCATATATAATATCCTATGTGAGTTCGTTCCCGGTCCGTTTCACCTGGCTGTAGTTGCATCCCACTACGTAGTCTACGTTCACTCTTTATATAATTTCATAACATCAATTTATATAATATTTAATGAATTGAAGCTTGTACAACTACTTGAGTTGTTCTCGTAAATTGTTGTCACTTGATTATTTGTTTGTATTTTTAAAATGCAATGTTGACAGAATATGTAGCCACGCAGCTGAAGAAGGCTGAATGACGAAACGGTTTCGTGAAATTTTTGAGTGATTTTTATGTGTTTTTCTTCACGTTTCTCATTAATTTTAATTTCTTTTTTGGAAGACATTAGTGGCGGTTCATTTTCAAGATTACACACACACATTATATATATAAAGTGAAAATTCCCTTTCGCCAAATGTAAAATATCTCGGTATCATAATGGAAGAAACACTAACATGAACAGATCACATTACATACGTACGAAAAAAACCTTATAATTCTCTGCGCTCTCTCAATCATGTAAGACATATTTTCCGAAACTATAAAACAAATCTTCGCTCAATCATTATTCCTTCCTCATCTTGACTACTGTGACAATATTTAACACGATAATCCTTCAACTCTCGCAGACAGACTTCAAAAGATTAAGAATTCCTGCATCCGCTTTATTTTTGGACTGAAACAATCACTTGACCGACAACTACATGGAAACAGGTTGGTTGAAACTGAAAGACACGGAAATTCCATTCTCTCCTTCTTCTTCTTCATAAAATACTTCAGACTAAAACCTCGACCTATCTCTATTTCTTTTTTCCCATTTCTTTCCGATGGACATAACCTAAATACTCGGTCTTCTTCTAAATTAGCACATTTAATTCCCAGACACAAAACTCAGAAATTCTCTCGTTTCTTGTCTATCGAGGCGATCAAACTGTGGAACAACCTTGGTAATAATATAAGGAATATTTCAACGAAATATTCCTTCTCCAATACACTACGATCCTCTTTGTTTTCGGAGTTGCATTAACACAAGGACCATCGTATGAATGATGATGGATGAATTAGTTATTCTTTCCCTACTAATATCTTTCCCCTTTGTATTTCTTGTTTTATCTTTTATCGCATAGATAATGTTATACATATTTTTTACCATGTAAATGTATTCACAAAGAGGTTAAGTGAAACAGAAGGCCTTAACATCACCTCAAAATAAAGAAGTGTCATTATTATTATTATTATTATTATTATTATTATTATTATTATTATTATTATACAACACGGTATACAATACCAATTCACTCCTGTTTGTGTATGATATCGACAATAAATACAGAAGTGACGTCATATCATGTGCAGACCTGATACAATCTGCAGTGTAGATATGACATCGAATTATTTCATCTTTATGTTCTACATTTTACGATAAATTCAGGTAAAATATTGCTTAAACTAAACGAAAGATAATTTGTTTTATTATTACGATAATTGCAGAATATAAATTAAAACAATAATTTTATTTATAAACTTAAGTAATGCATGAAATTCTGAACATTATTATTTAAACTATCTGAAATAGTTTTAGATGACCTCCCAGGGTACTTACATCTAGTAAGTATGTGTTTGGCAAACACGGGGCCCCGAGCTGAGTCTGGCATTACTTCTACTTACTTGTGCAAGTCTCCTTCCTTTCTCTTTCCTGACCTTCCTTGGTCACCTCTTGTTCTTTTCGATCCCGACGCTAGTAGGTTGCGAGGGCTAGGGTATCTTTCATTTTCCTCGTTGTAATGTTTTAATGTAATGATATATGTTTTGATATTTGTAATTCAGGAGGGTTTTTAGTGTGTATGAGTCATTCGGCGAGTCCCACACGCGGGGAGAACCATGTCGGCTCTCCTTAGTGCGTAACTGTATTTTCCCTACCTGTACTGAATTTTAGGGCTCTAATGACCTCGATGTTGACGAGCCGTAAAGCCCCACACAAAAAAAAGAAAAAAACCTTTTAGATGAATATGCCTCATAAAAATATCATTATTTATGTCACATAATACATTTTTATTAATAAAAAATTAATTAAAGAGATCTGAAATATCGATATATATTTTTACATAACTTAGAATGAAATGCCAATTTGATTATTTTTCAGATCCTGGAAGCATCTCTATCATTCTTTGCAGTACTGCGACAAATCACAAACAAGTCAGACTCAGCGATAATATAAAATTCCACTGTGCGAGAAGCATGGATGAATGAGGATGTTCGTTCAGCATCTAGGTTTGAGATATACACTATGTTTCAAATTAATTTGATGATTATAAATGTAATTAACTGTGAATTAGTTTTTAAAAAATACTTATGATTTTCATGGATTAATTATTATGTCTCATTAAATATACCTTAAATGAAAAAAGAAAATCATAAAATCTTGCAACCTTCTGAAATAAATCAAAGTTAGAAATGAAAGTGTACTTAATTATTCAAGATGAATAATTTCTTGAGCTCTTGAAGGTAGGAACTTGAGCACAAACTTTTATAATCACATGAAAAAAATTTATTGCACAGACGAATAAAAATTAAAAGAAAAAAATATGATTCTTGGTAAGGTAAAGTTATCAAATATAATATACTGTTAAAAATAATCATCGATTATTATAAACAATGATATATATGTTAAAAATATATGATAAAAAAGGATAAAAAGTAGCAAAGATAGTTTGATGGGATGTATTCCTACTTCGAGTTAAGCTTACGATCTTAAAACTTCTAAAGAAATATTATTTCATACATGATATCATTTTATGAAATTTAGATGAACTTTTGCTATAGATACACGAAAATCTTAAGCGTGGAGAAAGGAATATTAAAAACTACTTAACACATCGATATAAACATATAAAACCTTGTTTCTTTTTTATTCGATATTATTTTGAAGAGCATTTTATCTCAGTAACTCATCAATACCTTCTATTTTATTTCCTATTGTATTTGTTATTTATTTGGTGAGAACTCTCTTTTATTACTCTCCCGTTGTAAACTGTCAATATCAGTAACAAACCATTCCGCGAACTGTAAATGTAGACCATAATAATTTACCAATATTTTTGTTTACATCGTCCCACTTTGGAAACAGTGACCTCACAATTATAATTACTAAATAGTATATAAATCACAGATATTTATTCTCAAATGTAATGGGATTTTAGTATAAACACCATATGCACTATGAAGAAAAAATAACACTTTTAGAAAATATACTTATGATCATTGGACCATTCGTCTTCATATACATTGATACGCAAATGTCCCAAACAATTTTAGTTCATTTTCTGCGTAATCAGAGTATTCATACAAATGAATAATCGTACTTTAGAGCATTAAAATATGTTTGCAATTTCCTGTTATTTCAACTTTTCCTTTCCGAGATAACATAATTTAAGAATTACATCAAGAGGAGACTCTTCTTGATTGATTTTATTTGAAAAAGATGGTATTGGGCTTCTAGAGTCTTTATGCTTGTCTGATATCTTGTTACATTGCTAATGCTAAATATAAAACAGAGTTAACTACATCTAGCAAATGCGGTAAATTAACCTTGGTCATATAGCATCCTTCAATAAAATAGTCTTGCAAAGTAAAAGTAAACATTAATGTTTTCCTCCAGGTGATTAGTTAGATTTAATTTTCCTAGTAGTAGTATATTACAAATAGATTCAAACTCATGTTCATGAACATCATATTTAAATATTAATAAAATCAAGCATTAAAGACCTTCCAAAAGCAGTGATAAAACTAGTGACGAGAAGTATATTAACTACTGGCAAAGAACTTTGATGATACCACATATCATGGTTTTTATTCCAGCGCGTCATCATTAAACGTGAAAAGCGGTTACTATTATGGGCGCGACGGGAAATTTCCAAAAATAACAGAGACGAATGGATAAAGGGAAAGGGAGATAGAAGCGAACAGGTAATTGGAGGGACCCACGACGAATGAAAGTCACGTGGTATCCAGCCATTAACGAACATCACCTCGAGCGCAGAGAAAATTATGGGAGATTTATTCAACCCCATTCATCTGTACTGGTACTTAGAGTTCTCCTGAGAAGGATGGGAAGGGAGGAGGGGAAGAGAGAATTTAGCCGAATGAACTCGAATTAAGGCTACAAAGATACGCAGTGATGAATCACGGTGAAAGACGAAAGAAAAAAAAAAAGAAAAGAAACGATGCACTTGAGTCTTTTTATGCTAAGCTTCATTTGCAATAAAACCTCAATACAACGTTTTACACACATGAGACAAGCAACGGAGAGACGTTGTTTACTTTAATATATTCAGGTTGCGTTTTTCCCCAAGTAATTCGGTGTGAAATATAATCACTATACGGATTTCTTCACAAATAATTTTGTCAAATTTCATGAATAATTGTATTTTCACCATAGTTTCATAAACAGTAATTTGCAAAAGAGAGGAATAATTTACAGTTAAAGAGTTTAAACGTTAATTAAAATATTGATGATAATGTATGAACTAAACAAAAGCACGTATTTAATTGAATGAAATATTAAAATAGTATGCATGACTAAATAATTATTACTGCCTTGATCTGGGGTCAACATCACAAATCTAGGGTTAGCTACCACAGACTACTTTATACGAACATCCGATTCAGTAATAAATACATTTAATCAGTTTTGCCACACAAGTGCATTTCCCTTCATTATAAATCCCTGCTGATAATCAATGTTTGAATTAACCTAATCAGGATACTCATTTAATTAGGAAGCACTGCAATATGTTTTCCATTAATTGCTTTAGATGAAGCGTTGATGTACTTCGCAATGTAGAGTGATATATGGTTTATGATTTCATCATATTCATTTGCTAAAAAGCCCTTGAATATTGCACAGTGGTCGTGTTACGCAAGTGAACGCATATTTTTTCTCCCAAGAACAGAAGTTGGTTTAGTTTGTTCTTACTCTAAATATAGACAAATGTTTCTAGTGAGCGCAATTAAATTTACCACTCCCTTTTATACAATTATGAACTCAATACATTCAATCAATGACACAAAATCCTAAAAACACATAACTACATTTTCCACACACGAGTGTAGCATGCACTAGAAAATACTACACTTCACACTTGTTTACAAAGAACACAATACATTTACACGCGAGCAATTTAAATGTGTACGTCAATAACTTGAAAGAAAGTTCTTTGAGGTTTAGTTCTTTGCTAAATGATTATTATGATCAACAAAATATCGAATTCCTATGATAGAAATTGATCACTGTTTTGAAAAGCAAAAAGATCTTGTTAGTCCCGAAAAAAATTAATTTGCATGTATGTTCATGGTTTAACCATCAACTGGGTAATATTGTTTAAAATTTAAAATTGGTACTTAAAGACAGTATCTTGAATCTGATGGTGAATAGTATGTTTGGTACTCCTACGATTTTGAGAACAACATAAACGGAATCATCTTTTACTTTCGGATTGTGTTTCGTAACGTTGGCAATTTTGAAACTGTCTCTTGTAATTCGGAGTGGGTGGGAGCGAGGGAACCCTTTGTAAGCGCAAGATCAACTGTTGCAACTGTGTGCGCGTGCCTCTAGACAATTGTGAGGGATTGAGAGAACGCGTATTCCTCAGTCTCTACTGGAGTTCAGGGGTCAGGCAGCCTCGAGTCCGTGAGGCTAAGCTGATGCCAGAGCACAAGTAATGGAGTAGAGAGAGTGATGTCTGAAGCAACGGGGGTTTAGAAGGGTTATGGTGGTAGGGGTGAAAGCCACTAACAGCGGATGGAGATTGGGCATAGGCTGGTGATTGGATGAGTTGATTCTATTGGTAATGGAAGTATTGGTTTTGGAGCTGATTAAGATAATGTTCATTATATTATAGAAGTATCATGTTATGAATTCTAATACATTTTTCTCTGTTATGTTCCTTGAACGTTCTGTTGGCTGTTTAAGGAAAAGTAATCTAATTACGTTTCTGCTAACCCGATTGATGATAGGCAAACTATACGTTTGCAAGGAACGGAACTACTTCCACCATAGCTTTCTCGTTCTGTAATGGTATTTTCCTGTTGAGTAAAGTGGTTTATAAAAGGATAGCGAACCTGGTTTTCTGAATAATAACTACAGTGATTTTGTTAGAGACTGATCGGAGAAGTTATCATTAGTAATGAATAATGAATTATTAACATTGTTTATTATAAACATTATGGTCCTTGTCTATTTTTTCATAAGTAAGAGAGGTTGCTTTTATAACAGGTCTGTAATTTTAGTTTAAATAGTAAAAATTATGGGGATCTATGCTAATTTAGTGAATTATTGATCAAAATCTTGGTAATGATTTCGAGCTATCTTAGGATTGATAACATTATTTGTAAAATGAATACAAAACCAAATACAGAACGTGGTAGTGAAAATGACGTTTTCTTAAAGAAAATGTTGGTATAAGTACTAAAATATTGTTGCAGCTGGTAACTGTTATAGGATACGTAAAGTTCATTAAGAATGTTATGTACCTTTATTTAGCTGGAAAATGAAAATGTCACTTGAGTTTCTTGATATACCCATTTTTAGACCTAATTATGACCGTCGATAAACGACTTGATCATATCACTAACCCGAGATTTCTCAGCGCCAGATTGTATATACCCCATATTGTATGTATGTATGTATGTATGTATGTATGTATGTATGTATGTATGTATGTATGTATGTATGTACGAATGTATGTAAAAAATATAGAATCCTTATGAAAAAATGAAGACGAGTATAATGACAATTTATTTACTTGAATTTCTGTGGAAATTTCTAGGACAATTTTTTATCAATTTGACAATCCCACCAAATAATATTAATGCTATATTTAGTCATTTCACTTAACCGAAAATAATGCAATATAGCTGCCTAAAATAAACTGACAATTTCCACGAAACAAACCCTACAAATTCATTCGCGTGCAGGTAACAAATTTAGCGGTCACGAAAGAGACTATTTACTGTAAAAAATAGTTTAACAACATAACCACCACATCAGGTAATAATCATTTCACATGTTCCATGCAGAAATAACAGTATAGCGCCACAAGAGTAAGTGATATTGGACGATTTTGGTGATAGATTTTACTTTTAACTTTTTTTTATATCTTGTGTAGTTTTTGTGATACAAAAAATCGTTCTGCGGTCCCTTTTGACCCTTCGGGGAGGCCCATCGGTCAACTGAAGTGTCCGATTTTCTTTCCCCATTAAAGTGACAACCGTAATCTAACTTTCTGCCAAGTTTCGTGTCTATAGGATTTTTGTTTAGTTAAAATCTTTATTTAATGGTGTATATTGTTAAATAAAACCTGATCGCTTCGATAGCTATTCCAAAACAGTCCTTCTATGTACTCGACCCATTTTAAATATTGTTTTAATCAATACATTTTCTTGAATGATTTTGCCTGGAAAACTCTTTTATTCACCTTCTTTTGAAATCTTCGAATGTAAACTTTTTTGAATATTTATTTTGAAATACAATACTAATCAAGTTACAATACAAATCTGTTAAAACGTATTAGCATACAGAACTGGTAATTGTATTTGATTTTTTGAAAAAATGTTTTATGGATTGAAGTATCCTTGAATTCCTGAGCTAGCAATGGGAGAAAAACAGCTCATTCATGGGAATATGCTCTGAGCCTTGGGGTAGTCGTAAAACTCATTGACGACGATATTAACGTTCGGGCGCCACCCGCGCCGGTGCCCGGTGCCCGGTGTCACAGCCGGCGCGGCGCCAGCAAGTGTGCGATGGTCCGCTAGGAAGTTGTGAGGGCTGACAGAGGCGGAGTCGGATACAAGTTGTGCAGGGCGAGACCTCTGAGAGAGGTCGGGTTTATTGTCCCGTCGAGCCACAACCCCCAACCCTTCCATATCCCCATCTCTCTCAAAAACTCGCTGTTTCGCTTGGTCACGTCGCTGCTGGAGTTATTAATGCTCTGCAATTCTTTCACCAATTTTAACCCATCCTTTAGTTGAACAAGTATCCTTTTATTTATATCATACAAATATTATTTACCATTGTATATTATTTCTAAAAAAATATATTTTGTTACTTTCACTATCGTCAAACTTAGACAATTGCACCAAAACATAGGCACCATTTCAAAAATTATTTCTCCGTTTTTTCCCGTAAAGTTTTTCTCCGTTTTTCCTTCTGGTAGAGGCGGATTTATTATACAGGTTCTCTAGGCTTCGTCTAGGGGCGTGTTTATTGTAACAATAAATCGTGAATTTAGTGGGGGTTTTTTTCAACTCTTATGATTTTTAAACACTATACTCAGAATAATCTATAGTTCGATAATAACTTGTACATGTAATTTTTTGCTTAAAATTACAAACATATTGACATTCTATTAGTATTATAACTCGCAGCTAACTTTTTATCTTATCTAGGAACTTTTGCTGAAATTTTTGAATCCGCCTCTGCCTTAGGGCCCTTGATCGGAATTGATGGGATGGTCCCTTGCTTGCTTCCGGAGAGTAAATTAGTTTATTGTCCTCCACGTGGCCATACGCAGTTTGTACTGTTTTTTGACAATAAATTTATTTATTTATTAAATATTGAAGGTAAATTGAAACCACGAAATATCCTCTTCAAGATTACTAGACAGTTTAACGAAATAAAAATTAACAATTTTTTAAAACCTTTTATATCAGGAAATGTGAGAAGATGTGTATAAATGTGAAAGCATCAACAATAAATTCAATGTATTTTTTTCAATATTCTTGAAGTAATACACCTCTTGCTTTCCTATAAAATGCAGGTTAGTTAAAGTAAACAATCACAATCGATGGCTAACTCAAGGGATCAGAATTTCTTCCGAAAACCGTCATTTATATTATCTTTCAAAACTCAATAACCAACAACCGGAAGTTCATGATTATATCCATAAATATAAATCCAATCTTAGAAAAGTGGTATATGCTGCTAAAGTGATGGAAAATGAGAGATAGATAATATAATTGAACAACCGGACTAAAACCATGTGGAATATCATAAAAAGTTACACATACCTGTAACGTCGGCGCCAGGACATGCCATCAATTTGTGAAATATTAATATTTCTTTGCATTTTCCAAGCCGGATGCTTTTAAGAATCTTACAATAAGTGGCCGGTCAGCGTTAAGACGGACGTGCTACGAGCTAGGGATTCTCCCTAAACCTTTTCCTTGTGGAGTTATTGTTTGAACGAACACCTTTCACTTTAAGGAAAGTACGTACAAGTGTATTCGAAGAATGCAGCCGGTGACGTTGACCCACTGGAACTTAGGTGTACCTAATGAAAAGACGAATTCTACGAAGAAATGAATGAAGTACGGGCCGAATATACAACAACGAAAAGGGTGTTGGCGAAGCGCCTAGGTGACGCTCATGGCGGTTCTTCCTCTACGGAGCAGCCTCTGCATTCCTAGAAGCAAAAGGGGTGACACAAAAAGAGTGTTTGTACGGTGGTAGCGAAGGCGTGGTGATTTGCTGATCACGTGACGTCTGGTACAGTATATATTGGGAGGAGTGAAGCTCCTCAGAGATTCATTACAAAGTAACGTAGAGATCCGTCAGCACGGACATGTGACTGAGCTTTAGACTAGGTCGCGGAGACCAGATGCTCGTTAGGCTGCTGCGGTAGTCTTAATGAACTCATTACTAGGTGCGAGGGTCGTAACTAGTATCAGTTAGTTGTTGGGGAAAACAACTTATATTTTCGAAGGATCAGGTAACCTGAGGGTTTTTACAAATTAGTTGTCTTCAACTATATTTAACCAAGTGTAAACAATGCTCTCTGACAGCATAATTTGTGTAATAACAGATTATCAGATGTATTAATGATTTTGGGAGTTTGTCTCTGTTGTAAATTCAGATTTCTAGTTAATTTGTAATAAATCATTATTTATTGTTATTACACGTGTGTTTGGTTGCTCGGGAAACCGAGCTGGTGGCAGCGACAAAAACTACCATCGGGATTTTGGTATTTATGTGGATCCCGCTTCTACCAAAGAAAAAATAACATCGCATCAGGATTTGAGGTGTGATGTTACAGTACCCTTCAGAAAATCGCCAAGAAACATTTCCATACTAGGCGATAGCAAAATGATATAAAATCCAAAGGACATCGCAAATTTGTTTAATTATTATTTCTCAAAAATAAGTCAAATATTGAAATCTGTAACTCAAAACCAATGTCCACCTAATACATCCACACACGTATCGCATTCTATGTTCACTTCCGAGACTAACTCTAGTGAAGTTATGAGTGTCATCAGTTCTTTAAAAAATAAATTTTCAGTATGGATATATAATACACCTGAATTTATACTAAAATATTCCTCTCACGTTATATTAAATCCACGCACTCATATTTTCAATAGCTCCTTGTCAGAAGGTGTGTTTCCTGACGTATTTAAAGAGCTAAAGTGAAACAATTACATAAGGAAATAAACGTGATGTTGGAAACTATCGACCCATATCTCTATTGCTCACTTTCTCAAAAATCCCAGAAAAAATTCTTCTATAAGAGACTTTTAGACTTCTTGTTGCATAATAATATTCTCTTAAACGATCAGCACGGTTTCAGGAAATCCCTTTCATCTAACATATTTTCTTTTCTAAATGATGTAACAAATTCTCTTGACCGTGGAGATAATCCGCAAGGTATTTTTCGAAGGCATTCGATGTAATCGATCACGAAATTCTTCTCTCAAAACTGCACTCATACGGCATTCGTGATTTGGCACATCAATGGCTAACTTCCTATTTTAAGATAGCAAGTGGAAAGCGTTAGCACGTGGAAATTTCAAATGTTAAAGTATGTCAATATTTATCTTTCAGAAACAAAGCCACTTACTTGCGGAGTTCCTCAAAGTTCAATTTTAGGCCCTATCCTCTTTTTATTGTACGTAAATGATATGTAATCCACCACGTTCGATTGCAAAATGGTTCTCTTTGCTGTGACACAAATCCACTATGTAAACATGTCAATGCGCAAAAAGTTCTATCTAATCTCTCGTCTTGGTTTCATTCAAATCGTCTCATCGTTAATACTGAAAAGCAGTATCTATGTCATTTCGCAATAGTGTAACGAAATCTCTTCCTCCTACATCACTTTCGCTAAACGGAACCCAAATAAAATCAAGATAACAAATTTTTTAGGGCTTTATATTCAGGACAACCTCAAATAGAATTGCCATATTGATAATTTAAATTCCAAACTAAGCAAAATATGCTATGCATTCCGAATTTTAGCC
>NNCF01130865.1:23835-34530 GCA_002313205.1 Laupala kohalensis | reverse complement strand
AATCCCACCCCAGCTTTAGAAAAAAATAGAGTACTTCACGAACACAGCAATCGTAATAAGGCTAATATTCCTCATCCTGGCGTGTCAACAACTCTTTGCCAAAGAGGCCCTTATCATTCAGGACTAATTTTGTAAAATTCCCTTCCCAAGAATCTAAAAGATAAATAAATTGAATATCTTTATGTCTGCGGTTAAAAGCTTTTTAATGTGCTATTATTTCTATAATGTGAAATAATTTACAGATTTTAATAGAAGAAGTTAATGAGTGTTTCAATTTCCTAATAAATATTGTTTTCCACATGACTTCGGATGATGGAAGTGATGTTAATATCTCTTATACTTTATCACGTCATTGTTATAGTACTCTAGATACTGATTAAATTCCTTTTTCATGCATGTTGATTTTGCTCATTTGTTTTTTAATAGTTTATTTCTAACTGTACGCAAACTTGGCACGGTTGTGTACATTATCTCTGTAGTCCCATTCTGGCCCGGGTAGTGGCGGATTTTCCTTAAGCGGGAATGTCGTTAATACTTTTGTTTTATTAATCTCGAATTTTTACTGAACTAACATCTACAATATGTTTTGAATAATTAATGGACAACAGTACGTATTTATTAATTTTTTTGTATATATTAAATCCGCCACTGCCAATGGAATTGATTGGAATTGATGGAATGGTCCCTTCATTGTTTCCGGAGAGTAACTTAGTTTATTACGCCCCATGGTCATAGGCAGTTTGCAACTGCTTTTTTGACAATAAAGCTTATTAATTCAATCTTATAACTGTATTTTTTTTTTCCTGTGGTCACTAACCTGTGATGTCAAAAATAAAAATAAGAATGACATTCTGTAAAACAATTTGAATGTTTACTTTTACCAAAACTTATTTTATGGACCCGAATAGTACTTTCCGGGCAGTAGTACTTTCCCCCATCAACTAGCTGTAGTCAAGTTTCACTCATATGATACACTCGCTTCACTCATTTCATAGCATTAACAATGTAAACACATATTAGAAAAAAATATGAATAGTCTATAATAATAATAAACAATGGAGCATTACGTAACTCGCATACAATTCTGTACAAGGTTGCAGGCAGAAATGTATTTTTAAGTATATTTGAATAAGGAATGCTGCTGCTAGCTTCTGTATTGTAGCGTCACTCCGCGACCATAGAAATATAGTATCTTCTGGAAAGCTGACTCTGTGATGGGTCTGCGAGACGCCTGCCTGACGCAGTTCCCCCGCTACAGTCGGGGTTCGCCCAGCTGGATCTCCATATAACCCAATGCCAGCGGTACCGTTCTCATTGAATTATTTTCACTTATACATAATAGTTTTATGTTTTATTACAGTGTAGTTATTTTAGTGAGACAAGGGACTATTAAATATACAACAAATTATCAAAATCCATGTACTTGAGGGTTAAAACCATATGCATGGTATTATGAAAGATGTTCATCTTTAATGATATAATTTAGATTAATTATATAATATCTTTAAAAAGTAATATAGATAGAATTCATTAATATATTTACATGTATTTACAATAAGTATTTTAAAATAGAACTGATAAAAACTACGATAAACCAACCCTGAGTACAGCAATCTTAACCAACATATTTTGAAATAAAACAAGCTTGTTTAACTTCTGGCGCATACCAAGTTCAGATTTATTTAACTGAAATACAAATTTAAAAAAATGAAAAACTAAAAGAAGAAAAAAAAAAAATTAAAAATATAATTAATTGCTCCTAACTATCTGACGTTAGTTAAATATTAAAACTGTTTCTACGCACACGCGCGAGGAGTTCATTAATTGTAATATGTTACGTTAAATATAATAAATCCATTGTTAAAAATTATTTAAAATGTAACTATCAACTGGATATTATTAACTATATTATACGTCTTTATTAGATTGTTCACTACATTTATTGCGATAGTTCTGCAGNCACATTTATTGCGCTAGTTCTTTAGCTCACGAAGTAAAAAGACAGAAGATTTAGAAATGAAGGTAAATAGTAGCCTAGAATTATCAATTTGATGTGACACTTTTACTGTACGAAGTACATATTTTTAGAGTAAATTTTTTATGAATTTTCTCTAAGTAACCATACCGGAACTGTTTGAATTTTTCTCTCCAGTTTAGATTGTAATGTCTGAAAATTAGATAGAAAATCAAATATTGTAGGGACGGTATCCTTTTTAGTTATTTAATGATTCCTTCTTCCTCAAAAGTGCAATGAGCACTGCAGATTGTTGAACATTTGTAAGGGGTAAAACCTTTCCTTTTCGTAGCTATTATCCATTTCTTTTTAGGGGCAGGATCTTGAGGAAACCTTAAAATAAACCTGAATATTAATTACGATGTGCCGTGACATTCGTTTAGTGAAACATCAACTATCTACTCAAATACAACAATTTTATCATAGTTTAGGAAATTAAATAGTTGCACTAGAATTTGTATTAGTTACGCAAATGTACAATTTTAAAAGATAGTGAAGGGTCAGCCGTGGACCAATGCTCTTGCATACTATGAAATGATCAACCACAATTCTTCACGGAAGAGATACTGCATTCGTAGGCTACACACGTGTTGACCATTTTAATAAACGATTATACTTTTTATCTCCTTTCTTTCACTTTATCAAGACAGCTTCACTGTGCACAATATTAATTTGTGTGAATGACATGTGTGTCTGTTGGTGCGGCGAGCGACGCAACGTGTTAGCAACTTCGTCCAAAACCTCCGACTAGAGTGGGGGGTGGCTTGGTAGCCGGCTCGAGTTCGCCCGCTGATCCCCGTACT
The DNA here is from genome assembly GCA_002313205.1 of Laupala kohalensis. Lineage (NCBI taxonomy): Eukaryota > Metazoa > Arthropoda > Insecta > Orthoptera > Trigonidiidae > Laupala > Laupala kohalensis. Next base: position 31,713 of record NNCF01130865.1, on the reverse strand, counting down.
ACTCACCATTCCAGTAGACAGTATATTTCTATGTACGCGACATGGAGGTCATACCTAATCACTCATACAAATTTTCGGAACTACGTAGCACTTATAAGGTTATCATTTGACACACCCTCGTGTGTTACAATGAGAGTGATAATTATGAAAGATTATAGAAAAAAAATTTCAAAAAGAAACTTTTGAACTTAAGTTTATATCAGAGAATGATGCTTGTTAGAAATTAACCAATCCTGCCTTTCTTCTTTATCGAAATATTCCATCTCCATTACAGCGAGTAACACTGCCAATAAAATGTTACATGGAGGCACACTAAAAAAGTAACAGTAAATTCTCCGAACGTCGCTTTTCCTTCGTATTCACAGACTGTTGGTGCAGGCAATTCTTTTCAATATTCTTCTCATTCTCACGACAGCCGCGTCGTTTTTTACAATCTGTAGAGGATCAGTCCACGCCCCGTGACAGAAACTGGACCGTTAACGAGTTACTTTTGCTTGCAAAATGAAAGTGATTTATCTTAATCAAGAACGCATTTTTAGACGAAATCAGTTTTCTGATGAAAATATAATTTTCTTTTAAACGAAGATAAGAAATATTAATAAGGAAGGTGACACAGTAAAATGTTTCACTACATGAAGTATGTATTTTTTATTTGAATACAAAAATGAAGTTAAGTGAAATATCACATTAATAGCTTTATAATTTGAACAAAATCAACATAAGTATAATATGTGCTCTACGCTCAATTCTAGAATACAAAATAATTTTGTAATTCTTATTCTAACAACTGCGAAGGAAAATTGAATAAAAGTTTTTTGTGTTTGTTCAGCTGCGTAATTGTTCTCTTAATTGCCACAATTTTTAAGAGGAGCAAAACGAAAGTATTGCATTTTACTCCACTATCGAGTTATGGGGTCTGGATTGATAATGTCTTGCTCTTATCAACAAAATTATAGTTTTTTAATTGTAGTCAATGATAAATAATTTATTACAGAACTATTAATTTTCACCATTATTATATATGTAATCATAACATTTTTTAATTTTGTATTCACAGATAATATAACATTTTATTTTAATTTCACATTTATAAAATATCTACGTTTAAAAATGTAGACAATACAACAATCAACTGAGTGTTCCAATTCTTTTAGTTTATACACAATTAGCACAAAATTAATTAGAGTAGTGACAAAACTACACTTTCAATAGGGCTACAATAATGCAATACTTATTTCTACTTAGCATTATCTCTTAACTATTTCTGTTTAATGATAAGCAATTAATTCACAGTCTTGAACTATCTATCAAAAGTATTTGAGAGATAAGTAATATAATGTTTCCCTGATACTGGAGCACAACGTAAGGAACTCTATCTGATACTTAGCTTGGTTTACTATCATCACATCTCGAGGGATTGAACAAGGATCGGGAACTTCGATTAGTTATCCCGCGGAAACAGCAACTCCGTTGTGACATTATTAATACTAGGACGTTTCTATGCTATACAGCTGTTGGCCTGTGTCCCGAGAGCCAACCAGTAAAAATAGGTTTTATCATGATAAAATATTCTCTTATAAATGATATATTATTGCGTGAATACGTAATATATTTTTACGTACATAACATGTACGTCCTTGTTTTTCATTGATGAAAATTTATATTGTTGATTAATATTTATACCTCAAATTCCATTCTGTGCAGTAAATACTTGATTTAAAAATATGTTAAATTTTAGCAGAATAAAAATTACATTTTGACGCATTTAGAGATTTGGGCTTTGTTGACTGTAATGCCTGAGGATGACCTAAACACAGGTTGAATATCTACCTTTAAAAATGTAGAGACAATAAAAAATCAACTCAGGGTAAGTTCTAACACTTAATAAGCTCATCAAATTTCAAATAAATAAAACATTTCATTTACTTTCTCAAAATTATTACTTCTGTGTGTGTTGTATTGGTTATTTATCAGCAGTATAATTGTAGATGAAAACATTTTTATTCCATTCATTAAGATAAACATAACTGGGTATAAAAGCGCTTATCCATCAATCGTTAATCACAGAAAATAACATTTTCTTCAGTTTTTTAACAATTAAGTTAAATTCTAAAGCAATTATCTGTTTTAATAACTTCCGTTACATTTGTTTTCCGTTTAGTTGGAAGCCGGTAGTTGTGCCGTTGTTGAACGGTAAATTTCGATCACCGGTTAAAGGGACGATGCTTCCTTCATCTGAGGGGAAATTGATGAAAAAAAACGAGAGTAGATGTATAACTCCCGATTTAAGTCTATTAATTTTTTTAAGCATCGTTCCCACCGTCGGTTACACTGTTGGCCTGGTTAGAAATTGGTCTTATCTGGCATCGTGGGAACGGACGATCTGTTTTTACGGAAGCCTATCTGGAATGATCGTCCTTTCCCGTGAATTGTCGGTAAGTGTTCTGAAATCAAATGCTTTAGTCTCGATGAATGTCTCCAGTTCAATATCTCAGTACGATCAGAATTTGTGGTATACGTTATTCCTCTCAGATGAAAATTTTCATACGTTATGAAAGGAAAAATGCACCTTATTTAAGATAATCTTGCATGAGGAATATATTCTCCTGCTATTTCAAATACAATAAACAAGAAACACAATAAATTTTTTCTGACTTTCTCTGCCTAGTCTAACTTTCTTATTATAACATTGTACACTACACTGTCATCCGAAATGAGTCGCAAATAGTCCTGCTAGACTAAGATTTTCACAGTGAAACACTGCCTAAATTACACACACAAGAGGGCCAAGAAATTCGATGGAGGAGCACATTAATTTATGTAACCTGAAAAACCATAAATAACAATTTATTGAATATTAACCTAAAAAAAGAATGACCATGATTTTAAAAAAATATGAAATTTTAAAAACATGAATGAAATTAAATCTCTAAAACAATTACAAAAATAAAAGGCACTGGAATCCTATGAACTCCGAAAGAAATTAGGAGAATTTACGTCTAGATTTCTCTCTCTCACACATACGAGTTCTTGTAAATAAGAAACTGAAGACACACATTTGCGTGAAAGAGCTACTCAACCTCGTATTGTCTCAAAGCAATGCTTCTCACATGACCTTGCACGAAAAACAGAATTGTCGTACTCACAGATGACTTGTCCTTAAAAGTTCAATTGGATTAGTCAAATGCAAAGTTTTGACTTACTTTCAGTTCATTCACCGATGACATTGAGAAAATAAAATAAATAAAATAATAAATAAATAAAATAATAAATAAATAAAATAATAAATAAATAAAATAATAAATAAATAAAATAATAAATAAATAAAATAATAAATAAATAAAATAATAAATACAATGAGAGACTTTATTAGATAAATGTCATAATTCCCATGAGCGGGTATTTGTGTTTCCCGCTCCGTTTGGCGCGACAGCGCACGCGGCTCACCAGAGAAGATCCGCGCCGGCGACCGGCGGAGCGCGTCCGCGCGCCGCCAATCGGGAGAAGGCGGTGTGGCGACTGAGGCAGTGTCGGACAGCGGCGAGCGAGTAGGGAAGAGGATAGAAGGAGCAGAGGTGTTTTTGGACAGAGGTCAGAGGCTCTTCGGGACACTCGGACGCTCTTCGACTCTCGGGAGATGCATGTCTGAGGGAGGGGTTGATTGATGGAAGCATCGCCAAGGCACGTGGGGGTGCATGTCTCTTCGTAAACCACAGAGAATCGGCCGTCCGCCGAGCGACTGATACCGTGAATTGACCAGATGCAACTATCTTCGCGAGAGGTGGAGTGTGGGCAGTGCAACCCGTGGCTTGCCATCCCGTTTCCTTGTGCCACTCTGCTCCTGATGTGCGGGGGAAAGAAGGCGCATGACCAACGGATGAAGTCCGGAAGTGAACCATTATGGAGATTTTCCCCCTCAATTTTTTTGTATTTTATTGTTGGTTTTGGTTCTTGTGATGTGAAAGGATATTAAATGTTCGTAAACGTGTTGAAGTGTGTTTCTTCCCCAGTCCTTCCACATGTGGCCACCGGTGGTTCCTTCGACTCCCCTGTATAGCACTCCCCTCTCTAAAAATAGAGGGAGTTCTTCGGGCTTGCAGGTGACACCGGGTACGGCAGGAAGTTGTGTGTGTAAAGTCACTTTTATATATATTATATATATAACATACCAAAATGCGTTCTTGGAAAATTCAAAAAATTTCCATAATATTGATAGATAGATTATCTGGTATTTGTTTGTTTCCCCACGTAAGTTCAAACTCCCCATTGTTGTTTTTATCTGTATTATTTTGGAATGTAACGTACGATAATTTATTTCCTTTTCTAATATCCTGATGATATCGTGTAAGCAATGAATTATTTTAACATTGGATTCTGCTACATTGAAATTCCGTTGGTGTTCCTGAATTCTCTTCAGTTCTCTTTTTGTCTGTCCTATGTAGCTAACCTTGCTATTCTTACATTGACCTGTTAACCACATTCTTGTAATCCTTACCTGTAACACATTCTGTTAGACTTAAGTTCTATAAAGATAGGGATTCACAGCCACCTTTTTTGTTCCAAAGTGATGCATTGTAAACATTGCGGTTAACTTTCTCATTGCTAGTTCAATTTTAAATAATTTAAAAAATAATCATTTGTGATTGCAGAGAGACGTTTTGGATTTTCATCAACTTGTGAATATTGTATCCCATTAGTAGGAAACAAACACATACTCGGGAAAAGTATTTAATTTTCTTATGTTCGTTTGTCGTCGTCACTTTCCATGTACACAGCATGAATAAATGCATTTGTGTAGCTTATTCTATTTGAAGTAAATAACAAATAATCAAAGAAATAAAACTAAATGTTTTATCCATGTAATACATTTACATGAATATACATTTACATTTGTTTGATTGCAGTAAAAAGACGTAACTTTAGTTTATTTACCTATGTTTCGAAGTAATTATCTTTTAATACCTAACTTCTGCAGCATAAAAGCGGTGATATTAAAAGGATGAAAACATTTTTCATTGAAACTCAAGATTTTGAAGCTATATGACTGGAATTTGCAATAATAAACTAATATTACGAAGTGCGACGCTAACGGTTGTACTTTACACGTCGATGTGTCAGTGTGACACAAAAATTGCGTCTATGGAGCCTTAGTTTGACCGACGTTTTCCGTTTCTCAAGAAACTTGACGATGTTAGCTGATATCGCGTCAATACATAGTACACTGTTGTCGAGGTGATGTCATAATCCAACACTTGTCCTCGATATAAGTTCTACATTCGAACGACAGGCGTCGCGACTGTGTCCATGTCAACGGTCTTGAAGAGCGATAAAGAAACGACGGCGGTGTCGCGTCGTCAAAAATCGAAGTCCACAGCGACACAGTGGCAGTGTGTCCCGTGGGTGGCAGGGGTTGAGCGAAGGGCAAGTTACGGCTTGGACCTGCCATCCGCTGGCTGACCCGAGGGAGACCCTTCATTCCGTTGCCCAAATGTCCCTGGCACCCCTGCAACCCCACACACCACCCCTTATGAACTCGTGAACCCTTCGAACACGGAAGGTTCTGAGGGTTAGCGGCACTTGACTCACGTCATGTTGTCGAGTAAAATTTTTCAATACTATCTTATAGAGAAACAGTTTCAATTCTGATGGGGTATATGTATATGAGTGAATTTCTTTATTAATCCATTTTCTAAGTACAAATATAATAACTACAGGTTTTGATTTCAACAAAATATTAACTTATACTACTTCACTTTAGATAATTTTTGTATTAATAAAGTTTACATCCGGAGGTTATAATTCTGTTTGGGATGTATAAGGTATTTCCTTCTGCCTGGATTTTAAAATAATTCTTAATTACGTACATATCAGCATACAATACTGGAAATTGTGAGTATTTTTATAGGTTTCCTACGTTATATTTATTTTTGTAATTAACAAAAGTGAAAATTTCAATGTCACGAATGCTGAGAAATATGAAAAGTAACATGTGAATTTAGAATAATGCATTAGGATCCCGGGCAAAATGAGCAAGTTTGCTAATATAAGTACCATAATAATAAGAAAGTAATAATATATTGGAACAATCAAAATATTATTGGAATGCTTTGTCTAAATCAAGTATTTCCTATCCTCATTTTGTTTTACTGCATTTATTTGCGGTTACAACCGAGACTATTGAGAAACAATTGATTAAGAACAAATGAGGCCATTCTCCGTTCACAATAAATATTTGAATAAACCATTTGAAACATTCAAATTATTCAAAATTCAAACAATCGCATATTTGCAGATTAGTTGCACCCACATTATTTTAGTTTGGTATTGACGAGGGGCACAAGAAATATAAGAAGGAAAATACATTAGTATCCAAGAGACTCAACCGGAAAAAACAGAGACATTATCGTGGAAGAATTACAGAGAATAAGTTGTCACGTAAGCTGTAGAAGGATTATGAAGAAAAGGTGGGAAAGAGAGAACATAAAAAAAGTGAAAATAAAAGAAAGTCTTTCAAACCACTCTCCCGAAAGTTAGATCTGCTATCCCACACTCAACAACTTGGATCCTCTAATTTTAAAGTTTCAACCCTTAAGCAATCTCTCTACTCTCTTACTTCTATACTTCCGTTTCTTTCTCGTCCTACGTTCTCGGAATCCATTGTATCAAGCACGGGAAGAAACTTCGTCTTTGAAAGAACTTCGACTTCCGATACTGTTCCATAGCGTACAAATATACTTAATTGATGGTATATTTACGTACAGTAAAATACTGTAACCATACTCTCACCTCTCTTCCAATCTCTCTAGCATGGAATAAAAATTATTAACTTAAAAAATCAGAAATTTCGAAATCTTTGCGTCCTAAAAGGTCTAATGTATTTCCCGTGCTTTAAATGCAAATATTTCAAATCACGCTTTAAAATATCAATCAAAATGAATGATGAAAGAAAGAACTATTTAATTAGAGTCAATTCGGTGCATGTAAATAAATAGAAACAGAAACTAATTCTTAATACTCGAGATTATAGATGCAAATTATTAGTCTCTAAGGTAAAAAAATCATGTGTTAAATCGTAATGACTCAATTAGTAAAGAACCAAAGGAACAATTCTAAATTATTGGTGGCTACCTTAACACTGATTATCGACGTTATAACGCTTCTAATCATAAAGTGGTAACTTCACATTGTTTAGAAAATATTCGCATTGAAATAACAATTTTGTTAGGGGATGGTAGCAACCAGCGAGAAAAGTGAGTTTTTAAGTAATAATTTGTTCAATTGGTGGGTATCCTAAACTAGGCTAGATATATTCAAATGATTTCCATGGCTAATTAAAAAAAAACAGCGTCACACACAATATCTGGACTCCAAATGACATTCGTAAGTATCTAGGAAAGTGAGAGAAGAGTTTATAACAGTAATGAGGCAGAAGAAAAATATTGGAGAAAAGATTGGGAAAAAAATGAAGAAACATATGGAGAATTTGAAATGTTTGTGCAAAAGATAGAAAGCATAGGAGATGTAATAGAAAGGTAGTAGATACAAGTGTCGCAGACTAAAATGAAAACTCAGAGAAGAAAAAGCTCCATGCATTGACTATGAAATAAGGGTAGAGAGGATGGCAATGTTATATTGCTGTAATATTTTAATGCAGTGCAAATAAATTGAAAATATACAGTAACATTTACCTCATAGAAATCTCTTAGATTGCGGTGAACCTCACCGCCAGGTAACAGATTAAACATGTTACGTCGAAGAAAATGGGAGACGGGACCGGGGATCGAACCCGGGACCTTGAGCTTTGTGCGCTCATGCGCCTACCGACTGCGCCATCCCGTTCGCTACCCGTGCCCGTCATTTCACAAGTTGAATGAGAAT
>NNCF01130865.1:2463-17376 GCA_002313205.1 Laupala kohalensis | reverse complement strand
TTCTAGTTCAGATAACAATTCTTGGTTCAATATAACATCTGATTCCTCCATCAGCTTACTTAATTCAACCCAGACCGTTTCTAAATGAGCTAGTCTGTTCTCAGCTTGAGTTAATGACACTTCATCTGAAATGATGACAGCTTGTGAAGTGATTTTTGTATATATAATAACTTTAATTCAAAATTTTTCTTTGATTTTGGCATGATGACGTACAACCGGATGACAATAAATGGTTTAAATATCTTCAAGACAAGGAACAAGGAACTAAACAACACTTTTCAACACTTCTCAATCAGTTAGATTTCAATGTATTCTAACTTATTTGTAGCTTGTTAAGATAAAATTCTTTTTAAGATGCCTACACACTTCAAATTTTTTAAGGTTTGGTTTTTATATTAAAAAAACCTGTAAGAGTAAGGAGTAATCACATGTAATAATAACATGCACTAGTAAGATTGCTAAAACAACTCAACTTGACAAGGGATTCCATTTGAATGACAATCAAGGGTCTATTCAAGTTTTATACAATAAAAACAAACAAACAAGGAATTATGAAACAATAACACCTTGCAGAGAAATGTTCTAAGGTACTAACATGCAAGAGTATAAGATTAATCAATTCTGTATTATCAACAGTCCAACCTGGGATGGTATGTGAAGAATACACAATGAAGAATTTTCACTTGTTAGTTTCACAGAATAATTCAATAAATGCTACTATATACTCATCTGAAACACAGAATCTTCCAAAATTGAGAGGTTCCTGCATCGAATCCCGGGTTTCTAGCACCATTTGTTCACACAAACACAGAATAAAATCAGCCGGTTCCTAGGAACAGCGTTTTCACAAGTGTGTATGCAAAGAAGATCACTTCAATAAAAAATTCACCTATTGTTGAAGTAGAATCAATCTCATTGGAGCTTATAAAAAATAAGATTTCATTGTTCGGAAGCTTTGATTGCTCTGCTAATAATAACTTGAAATTAAGAAATAATTCACACTATTTACAATGAGAATTCCAGATAAATGTTTCAATATGAAAAAATTGGCATAAAACGAATTTTATGAGATACAATACGTATTTTCTTCCTCGAGCTCGTTTCTCGTAAAAGAAGCAGCCTAAAACAGATGAAAGTTCATCGTCACTCGACTGTCAAGGTCTAGCGACAGCCACGCTCTCTGATGCAAGAATTCTGAATTTATATTGCTGGCCTTTCGTGTGCCCGGTCGCTGGAGCTATCTGGTGGGGTAATTTTAAACCACCCTTTTGTGAGGGAGTTGCAGCTTGGATACGTTCGCTGTTCACACAACGGCCTTCAGCAGGCTACTGAAGATATTTTACTATATCTTCAAGGCGGGATCGTCAATTCTGCCGAACTGCGCAAGCGCGCGTCGCATCCGCACGCAAGAGGCGCTTGTTCAGTCCAGGAGCTTTTGACATACAACCTGCAGGTTCATTTCGAAACACATTCCAATCCACAAATTGCATGAAGCAAAACAAATATTGTGAGGAGGATGTACAATTTTTGTAAGATTTGTCCCTCAATTTTTTAAAACAACCTTGTCACAATTGTTACCAACATCTGTGCTGCTAGCTAGGCAACCAGCCTTCAGTTGGTTCTGGAACCTCGTGGTGTGAAGACACGTTCTAAAGGGTAACTTAGCATTTTTGTTTACTGTCACATCAGTTACTGCCGTTATTTGTCTAATCCTCTATTTCTTATTTAAAAATTGGTTTATATTACTATGAAATTTCTAGTTTATTTTAAATCCTAATTACATTTAATGTTGTTGAGTGTGTCAGTGAAAGGAAATCTATTGGAAAACAAGAATTAAAGTGTAACAATGTTTCTTTCTTATGGCAATACGAGTGACTCAGTGGCAACTTAAGTGACACAAATATTTAAAATTTAACTCATAATTATTAATACATAACAAAAATTTATCGTCATTCTCTTACTGACTGTCTTTACAGGTGCGTAAAGCAATTTTTAATCGTCATCCTTTTACTCTAGACTCGAGCACTTACCGAAATGGAGATATCGGCAGAGACATGGAGACATAAGAGGTGGTGAATAAAAAAGCGGAATCCTCAACGAGTCGCTGTATTGAAGATGGAGTTATCTTAAAAATATATAAAAACGTAATTTTTAAATTACTTTTCTTACATATTCACGGNAACGTAATTTTTAAATTACTTTTCTTACATATTCACGGTCTTGAGTAAGATAAAAAGGTTTGAATGGTTCTAATTCCTTTCTTTTATATATAACCTAGTGCATTTGACAGTTCTGAACTATGTCTTTTAGAATTAAACTAGTTTATTTGACACAAATATTACTCAACCCTTATTCTTCACTTTCACTTTTAAGAATTACGAGCCTTCCATCAGTGATTAACTTTAAGCACTAGATGTTAAGAGATAACTAGTAGAGAGAACTCTGCATTCTATATCATGAAACATTTCTGGTTTGAGAAAAATAACTTGAATATATGAAAATGGAAACTTTAAGTTTTTTGGTAACATATGTGACAGAAAATTTCTGAGTTCCAAGCTTTGAAAATGAGTTTTTGCGCTTTCTATGTAATCATCTAAGACAGTGTTCTTAAAAAAATGGAGAAACCAATTACAAAAAGGTGACATTTGTGACACATTTACTGTATATAATAAGATTCAAAAATTCATTTATGGTCAAATATTCAAAAATACTCATGATTTCAACGTATTTTTGAAACTTTAGTAGTAGTAAGACTAGAAAAAAATGAATGATTGTAAAACAAGTTTCATTTTTATTTTATGATCCAGTCGGCGGAGCAACACAGATACGTCATTATGTTAAAATTCATAATTACCCCTCGCCTACCTGCTTGGTTTTTGAAAGTGTAAGAGAATCGAACATGTTTTTGAAGACATTATTCCGCATAATTTCCAATTTTTGTTTGTGTTCACAAATACCCTGAACCTGCAGAATTAATGTTTTTGTACCGTCACAGTTACAAAATGCATACAAAATTTTGTACAAATTTTTATTTAAGAGAAGCTGCATCACAAGTAGCTCTTTTTGGATCGTGATGGGTTGTTCGTGGATGAGAGTTAGTCGTTGCCGAATATCGAAGCCTAGGAAGAAGTTTCCTAGTCCCTGGACACCAGTGTCCCGGGGGTTCAGACCACCACCATCCCACTTCATCCCCTCTCAACCCCTCAACCTTGGCGAGCGCAGCGTGGCTGGATCGCCGTGAATTAGCGCTGATTTCCATCTTAATTATAGCGCTTCGCCTAGAGATGCGACAGTGGGGAAGGACGGGTTACGATAGATGGAGAGCAGAACACGGGCCAAAGCGATACAACAAACATAGCAGATTATGAAGTTAAAATTCGTAATTACTATTGGACAGATTATGGTTTACAAAGCGGTAAAGCTAGAAAACACTTTAAGAGTATTAACAATAGAACTATATCAATAAAATATAAATAATGAAAAAATGTATAAAAATTAACATATTATCTCTTAGATTGTGGCTTACCAAGTCCTGAGTTAACTGATTAACCATGTTTCATTGAATATGACACCAGGATTCGAATTCAGAACTTTCAGTTCCACGCACTGACGCACTTCCATTGCGGGGTTCGTTACCCATACCCTTTAGTATTACGCGCTGGTGCAGTGGTTGCGGGTTTTTGCGTAAAACTGAAAGTCCCGGTTTACAACCCCGGTCACGTCTCCCGTTTCCATTCAATGAAACATTGTTAATCAGCTACCTCAGTGTGTGGTTACTTGCTACAAAAAGATTATGTGTGTTTGTGATTATTCAAATATTGACTACTTCAACTCAATCAAGCAATCCTGAATGATTGTCTCAACAATGGTACTATTTCTATGCATTTAAATGTTAATTTTATCTCAGCGATGGTTTTTCCTCTGCAGTTTTGTAAAACAAAAATAATCTGTTAGATCTAAGTATGGTTTCATCTATAAAAAGCACTCTACAATTTAATTGGAGACCGGTTTGTCAGAATTTATAGAAGTAAACAACAAAAACGCTAGTTGATAATAATAATAATGATAAAAATTCGTAAAAGAATATCTCAAAGGTCTCTGGATTACCACAAGTTTCAAGATTATGTTGGATGTGACACAACTTCGGTTTTGCTTCAAACTGAGAACAAGAACAATTTCAAACATAATTTTCGTTACATCCCATTTATTTACTGTACTTAGAATTGTGTATATCGTAGAAAGGAGGAAATAATATTAGTGTTTGAAAATTTTCAATTTCTAACTAAATACTTTCCCTTTGAGAAACGGACCAAAATATATTAGCAAATGATTAAAATATTTTTATCGAAAATATTTTTATTTTCTTTACTTCCTTGTTTGGTTTAACCTCAAAATCAAAGATGGTTGAGACGAAATTAATAATATGTGTGAAGTTTATTCAAAGACAGGTATTACATTGTAATGGTTACAATATTTGCATTAATAAACCTGATTGTAATAAAATAGTGGAATGAAAACATAAATGAGAGGAGAACAAGAACATCAAAATCACATGGAAAGAAAATATTTAAAGTGAGCTTTGAATATAATGTTTGATAATGTTTATTGTGTAACAAAACGAAAATAAGTTCTCGTTGGTTTTAATATGAAAATAATATATGTGTCTAAACTGTTGAAAGATTTAACGGTATCGTGAGGCATGCCAATGTAGCAGGGTAAAAATAACAGAAGTCTGTTTTATAGGCACGAACTAATTTACAATTCATGGTTCACAAGTAGTTGAAACGGCTGTGACAAATGGACCCACAATTTGCAAAACCCCCATTCGCTCTCCCAGTGAATTCGTTAATTAATTGCCAGCTGCCATAGCAACCACTAGTTAAGCCACGGATTGTTATTCAGTTTTAACTTGCTTAAAAAATCTCACTTTTGTATTTCATATTGAAATGGGAAAGAAAAATTAATGTTGAGAACATAAATTTCACAATAATCTATTTCATCAGTTTATCGACTATTTGCTTATTAGCAATTAGTGGCATTTCCTAGAGCATGCATTATATCTAATGTGGTATAATTGCGTAGTTACGCGTAATTTCAGAACGCTTTCGAGATAAATTGATTACATTAAAACATTTCAGCGATTTTGCTCTGCATGAATAATCATCTACTGAAGACATGCGCTAGTTCTTGTCCAAATGATGAAAACCTATGACTAAATGAATATTTCAAGCGTCATTATTTACCACACATTCCAGGAGTTTCTTTGTCCTCGTGTGACAAGTAATATAATGATTAAATATTTTTATTTATTTGTTTACGCTAAGGTATGATTATAATATGCAATTTTACTCCATCATAATATTTTCTTGACTTTTTTATCCAATGTAAACAAACAAAATGTTATAATTAATACAAATTCTCAAAAATTGTTTAAGTTACGTATAATACAATTTTTCGACCACTCAGCAAACTAAGACTAAGATTTCTTTAAAGCTTCATATTCTATTACGAACTCATAGAAATGAACAACAACAAAAAAGTAGCGTAAACATGTTCAATTTGAGCTACAGATGAATGCGATATAATACTTTTAGTGTTCAAACTTTTGATCCCCGTAGCTGAGACAACAGCGTTCAAGATATGTTTTGCTTTCAACATATTTGTTTATACGAGATATCTATTTCGGCTTGAACTATGGTGTTTTTTTTACCATTCGTTACTGAGAAATTCTGGACTACTGATTCTAGATTGTTGCGAGGGTGATAGAGAGATTACTTTTTATTTGTAAAACGTTAAATCCTCATCGTGGCAATACGTTTATTTCCTAAAATAAAACTTCTAATGACTGCCAAATAATTAATTATATTTTATCTATTGTATTCTTCTCACCCCTATCCCTTTGTACCCAAAGAAATGTAAAATATAGTTTAACAAATAAGCTATATGCGCTTAATTGGTGCACGTGCTGAATAAAGCACTCAATATCCAATTAAGAAGTTTCCCCAAAAATTCCTGCAAATATTAAAAGCTCTGTAAGGTCGAAAGGCCCATCAGAAAGCACCTAATTAATAAAAACACACATGTCAAAATACAATACGTTTCTGCTACAGTACATAATTATAACAATAGCAATTCTGATTTTGATTCAAATGAAACCTTAATTAGATACCGTGAAGTAACTAAGGTTTGTCTATGATTCATCCGTTTTGTACTTTTATACAACCGGAAATAATATTTTTATTACATTATTATACTTTTATTCAAGTTTTAATCAATGGTTAAAAGAATTTTATATCAGCAGGGTGGACGCTACCATTCACCGACGATTTGGCTATGCTCCGTGTGATGGCGGACTTTGGAAACAAATACCTAGGGTTTGTTGAGTCACCAAGAAAATATTGAAAATTACTGGTTTATCCCATGTTGAGTACTAAGCCACCATCCTGATTGGGGTTATGCTAGATTTACTCAATCGCTTAAGGTATTACACCGGGATGGTCCCTAGTTTTGCTTTCCTGAGTTAAATGTAAATATGATTCTCCCAATTTTCATCTTGTTTTTAAAATGTAAATATTTTGTAAGACGGAACAGCAGTTCTTAAGGTCTGAGTCTCGCTAAAATAAAGAAACTTTATTATTATTATTATTATTATTATTATTATTATTATTATTTTAATGTAGTGATGTTCACTCCACAGCTCTGAAGGTGTTCTAGCTGGTTCAAATTTCTAATCCCAGGTTGCTATCCGCTTTCCAAAGGATTAGATGCACTTTCGTAAAATGCCGGCTGTGCCAAAAAGAGCGATCTCTTGTATTTCCCATTCTCTTGGTTTGCCTGGAATGGAATCTAAATTCTTCTTTAAATTTACAGTTAGCGCACCAAGGGAACCTACAATGACAGGAAAAATCTTTGTTTAAACTCCCCACGTTCTATTAATTTCGATAGCCAAATCATTTTATTTCAGCAGCTTTTCTATTTCTTTCTGTGCTAAATTTTTATTAGTTGGCACTGCTACATCAATCAGAAAGCAGGTTCTGTTTTTCAGGTCCTTCATTACAATATCCAGTTTTATTGGCAGGGATGCATCTATCGGTGTGGATTTGTTGACTGAACAGTATCGTGATTTCCTCTGTGGTCGATACTTCCCTTGGCTCGTGTTTATACCAAACGTTGAGGTTGGCAAACCTAGTTTTCTGTACGTCTTCCAGTTAGTGTAATTACATACCTTGTTATGTCTCTTTATATATTTATGTTTTGCTAGCTGAGGGTATCTAGAAACTATGTGATCAATTGTTACAGAGTGAGTCAGAGCATAGTCTACACTTGCCATCAGCTGTGGTTTTCAATACATGTTTCTCTATAGCTGGTTCTGAGAGTTTGATCTTGCGCTGGAATGATCAGTGCGTCGGTTTGTGGTTTCAAGTTCCCCCGATTTCTGCTTTCAAGTTATTATTAATTACTATTATTATTTTTATTATTTTCATGAACTTTCGTTTTACAACTTGTAGTTGGATTCAGGTAAGGTGCGGGATATACTAAGCATCCTTACCTCAAACAATGTCACAATTTAAAAATCTCCTGACTATTCTACAGGTGTTAAGGATGGCTGCATTGTGTAAAGTTAGAAATATGTTTTTTGGGAGATGAATCCGATTGGTGCTCAGATGCAGTCCGTGAGGGATGACTCCAGTGGTGGACAGAACTATAGGAACTATATATATATACACTCCATATTCCATAAGCAAAGAATTTCTGTTTTCAAATCTTCATATTTTTGAATTTTCTCATTGAAGTAGTTTGTAGGTAGTGGGTGTTGGTTAGCGCAATATCTATGATGTGTGTGATTTTCTTGAGTTTGTCTATTATAATAATATCTGGGCTGTTATGATGGAGTGTATTGTCAGTGAGGATTGATCTATCAAATTATTATCATCATTATTATTATCGTACTATCATCATCATCGTCATTAAGATCTTTCCTGAAATCTTTTCAGAAGGATCTTAATAGTTTCAAGTAGTTACCTTTGAAAGTTTCTTTCTCTGTAACTTTCGAAACAACACATCCTTTATTGGCAGATGTTTAGTTATATCTATTATTGAACGTTCTGAATTCTAGGTTACATAATTTGGGTTTATGTTCAAACAAAGGGTACAAGAACACACAAATGCATGGAAAAATAACACTAAAGTCTCTCAATTCACCAACCTCCTAGTAGAAAACACACACACATTCAACATTGAGAAAGATTTTTATATTTTAGAAGTAGAAAATAGAATACATATCCATTGTATTCTAAAAAACATTTCCCTATTAAATGAACAAATCCCTGAACTTCATTCCCCTCTCATGTAACTAGCCATCAAATTCCTTCCCTCTCACCCCTCCCCCACCAACTCTCCAGGGCACTGCATCCTACTCTCAACAGTTAAAACCCTGAGAAATTCTTTCCGTCTTCTGCCGCTAGTTCNGTTCTCGGAAAACTCCGACAGTCCCCCCCCCCAGCCCACCACCGCAACTCCCCATCATTTTCCATATAATGACCTCCGTTCGGCGTGCTCTGCGCACTTGCCAAAAACATTTCCTCAAAAATCAGGTATATAATTTTGTCGGTTTGCTCACTGTGTATTTGTTTTCTTTTATTCATTTTTCATTGTAATTTTCTTTATTTCAATAAATTTTACACTTCTTTCAATCCTGTTATTACAGCTTAATTATTGTACACTTTCATGTCATGCTTTTATGTTTCAATTATTATCATTTTCATACATATTTCAGTGTACGTTACTGACGATGGCGGCTATCAGCCGAAAAAGCTTTTTAACATTAAAACAATGAGCAACCAATATTTAAACTGTATGATCTACAGTTAATACCTGCGATATGTTGATGTATTTAAAAGGGAGATTATACTGTTCAAGTGTTTCGAAGATTTGACTTTCTTTTAATTTTTAAGTCTTTCAATATGTATAATGCTTCAGAGGATTTTTGAGTTCTTCATCAAAAGTGTTTTGGAATCAAATTATCATATATCGATGGATTATATTTCTCAATGAACATTAAAATGTTTTTTATTACGAACAATGAAATAAGTATTTGAATTCAAGATAAGAAACTGCATTTTTTTAATTTCTATTCGTCTTTCCAAAAAAAATTATTTCACAGAAAGACTTGATACATATTGTATAATACGAAGTACGACAAAGGCAAACAATAGCGAAGTTACGCGCTAAGTAGCGATTAAGGCACCTCACAGCAAAAAAAAAATCCAGGCCATTATAATGAGTGTTCCTGCAGAAACTACTACAGCAAAGAAGAGATTATCAGCAATTTAAGAATTCATAGAAATAATCACTCTAAATACGTTTTTTAAACCAGCCTTTCATAGTACTCTAGGTAGATAGGTTTCATTGAGGTGAATAAATATTCCACTATCCAATTTTGTTTCAATCCAAATCTGATTGACCCAAGATGAAGTTCGTCGAAAACTTCCAAGATCCAAGAAAACGTATTATAACGGCTGCTATAGGTCGAGGTTGACTATTGGTTCGATAAGTTCAATGTACAGCGGTCAGTAGCGCTCAGAATTAAAACATTTGAAAGCATGTATTTCTAAATCCTGACCATTTTGTCTTGTACTTGTATATTTATCTGTTTCAGTTTTACAAATAATAATTAAACAACAACCATTATTACCTTATGTTTTATAGTAATCAAGAGCTAATGACGTCACATTCAAACTAATTTTTCCTTCACATTTTCCCTGATTTCTCATTATTAGCGTTTCCCGTTAAAATAAGTAAAATATATTCTTGTATTGCATTTGTAACGTTACATAAGTAACAAGCCGGTAGAATATTTTTTCACTAATTTTCAAGTATGTCAAACATAAAATAAAAAAATAAACATTTCAATTGAATACGAAATAATTTGCCAACATTTTACACATGAAAAAGTAGGTTTTGAATGAGTAATTTTGTATTATCATGATTCAAAAGCATGAAGTATTCGTTCCTGTAGTTTAATAATAAACAGCGAACCGATTTTATTTCGGAATGAAAAGGAGAAAAATCAAAAGAACTGATGCGGGCACTGTGCCTCGAATAAGCTAAGGAATAAAACCAATTGTAAACGCAGCAGCACTGTATCCGACAAAGAATTGCTTCGTTTTCTAATCGATTTATTGCCTGTCGTTCGACTACATCAGATATGCATGAAAGACTACGCAATGTTTTTCATCGATCTCCTTCTGTTCTTCGTCTTCCACTGTACCGCGGCATACTCTTTCGCATCACCTGTTTCCTAAAACGTTCAATTGAACTATCGCAGATCTATGAAGCTATATATTCTATATAAGTCAATATAAACTCATAACACTAATTTACGTGTTGACCTATATTTTATTCAATTCTGAATGCATGGATTAAAATAATAGTAAAATGAAACTTGGCAAAAATCCATTAGTGACGCAACAAATCAAAACCAAGAACATTTTATTCAATTAATAAAAAAATACATTTGGAAATATATAAATAATTATATTAAATCGTTTAACATTATGTACAATAGATCGTTGTATGGTCTTCAGATGGAGTCTCCAGATGCAGATTTTAATATTGACTCTTTGCTACAATGTTTTCTCATATGTTCTCAGAGTAAAAAAAGGCACATGTTTTTTAAATAGCCATGTAAATTATGACGGGAATGATTTTTCATTAAACCACGTGTTTCTTTTTGCTATTTGCATCCCAATTCGAGAGCACATAGCTATACTAGTAACCACCTAATCCTCCCTATTTCCACCCAACTCTCTAATGCAATCCGTCCTCTTCACAAGCTAACAGCTCAACAATCTTTCTTTTGTGATCACCTTTTTACTTTTCGATCATATCATTTTGCCCCCTCTCAGTTGTATTCTCGTCATTTTTTTTCTCCGTCCCAACTATCCACTGAACATTTCAAAAGTCGTCTAAAGACTACTCATCTAATCTCCCCACAATCTGCTCCACCTATTCGTACCATTTTCTGAGGATTTGTTTCTATTCTCATGCAAATATATAACTGTCACAGTTAATAATTTTCAGATATGTTTTCTGCATCTGTTAATATCATACAATACAGAAAATTACCATCATATTATTATCTCACATAATTTATTGTTTTATTACTTTCTATTTATTCTATACTTCATCCTATTATACTTCATTGTCTTATATACTTATTCTAAATATCATTTTACGTATACTTATTCTACATATCATCCTATTATACTCCATTGTCTTGGTCATGCTACCTACTTAACGTTGTTTAACTCTTCTTGTGACGTAATTATATATTCATTCTAAATGTTTAGTTTGAAAGAACAAGACATCATTTCGTTGAGCCTATCAGACAAGTGACTGACTCGTACTCTAATGTGGTCTCCTGGATACTATACCAATCCATCCTACACAACAATACATATTTGCTCTTCATCTTCCACCAATCTTTTTTTCCTCTTTCCAAAACATCTCGCACCTCACATCGTCTCTTGTACTCCGAACTCCTCTCTTTTCCATCCAATACAATCACTCCCCCACCATCTCGACGCCGCCGCTTCTTACCCCTCCCTTGCGGTATCCCAGTCTGAAAATCTTGAGCAGAGGGGCATCTATCACGTCAATAGCCGGTGTAGCGTGTACAGCGAGCGGTGCTCTTCCGAAAAGTTATAAATCACGCAAGGATCGCCTGTAGCGCATGCGCATGACAATCTGAAAGGCTCCTGTGCGAGCCCTGTGGCTGGTGAGATTAAGGGAACTCGCGCTTCTGTGAACGAGCTTTCACAAGGTACTTCGTGGGCTGCCCTTTCACGGGGCTAGCTGTACACGTGCGCGTAAGGGAATTTGTTGCATGCTGGAACGTGTTGGGATCAAGTGCAGTGTTTTGCATTCAGCTACGTAGGAAGGTAGTCTGACGTTCCAGGTTTTGTACATTTTATGAGCATTTGTACAATTAATTTATACTTCTTGTTAATTTAAGTGTTCTGATATAAAAAAAATTTCAATTAGAAGTGATCGTTAGTATTGGAATGATTCTCAGTCACATATTGAACACTAATTAATATGAAAGATCTGGGTGGAAGTGGTGTACAGTTGTGGAAGGCGAACGGGTGGTGTAAGGGTTAACACCTAGGCAATCAAAGTAAAAACCAGGGTACGATTCCCAACTTGTCGCCATTTTTATCTGATTATAACTTAGTATCTTCTCCAAGTGTGGGTTAACACACAAAATATATGAAGTAATGGAAATAAGAGTCACTATATTAAACCGGACTTCCGAATGACGTTGTTACATAATTTTTAACTTCGCACAGGAAAATTTACTCACCAATTAATTAAGATAATCCAATACAAAGCCGCAAGAAGGAGCCCTCATTACACTTTTGTTTCGTGTACGTTCAATGTAACTTATGAGATACTAATCTATAAAATCATTTCACAATTTTCAGATGACAGCTATTTACTACAAATTTGCATCCTGGTTATGAAAATAAAGGTTCCACTTCCATTTTTTTTTGCTTCGGTTGAACACCCGGTTCACAATCTCATTTCTTTATTAGAGCTAATAAACGAGAACTACCAAGTAGCATGGAGCGTATTGGCAAAGCGTTATAATAACCCACGAGTGATGGCTCACATCACGATAAGGTCATTCGTTGATTATCCGAAAATTCAGAAAGAGTCTCCACATGAGCTCCGAGCTTTAATTGATCATTCACAAACTTGCATACGCACTCTAAAATCACTCAAAATTGACGTAAACTCGTGGGACACGATCCTCGTATACCATATTACATCTAAATTAGACACAGCCACTTTAAAGCGATACGAGGAAACTTGCCATACTACTTCGTTGCCGTCATTCAACGGTCTAGTAGATTTCCTCGAGCAGCAAGCTCAAGCGTTAACCGCCTCAGTCAGGGACCCAGTAAAATACATCACAAAACAAATGACGAACACTTCGATTTCGAAACCTACACGACATTTCGATGCATTTGTCAATCAAACTCAAACTTTTACTAAAAGACAATCATGTCACAAATGTAATCAAGAGCATAATTTATTCTTTTGCCCCTCATTTAAAGATCTTAAAACGGACGACAGATGGAACTTCGTAAAGGATCATAAACTATGCACAAACAGCTTTAAGAGTAACCACGCCAAATGGGACTGCAGATCATCTTTTACTTGTAAAACATGTGGTAAAAGGCACAATACCCTTTTACATAAAAATCATGAATTCAATAAAACTCCTGCAGTTAACACTCAAATCACTCAGGGCAACCAAAACTCCTCCGAAGAGGTACAAATCAAGGCTGCGGTAGCACGTGAAATGCCTCACGCATCTTTAGCAACCTCATTAGTAAATCTTATAAACGAAGACATACAATTGAAATGCAGAACCCTATTAGATTGTGGTTCCACGCACTCATTAGTAAACAAGATACGGTCGACATACTAAAACTCAAAACAAAACGTACTTCCGTCTCTATAAAGGGAGTGTGCGGAACTTCCTCAAACGTTATCTCATCGACAACTATAAATTTGCAGGACAACCTAAATTTAGGACTCAACTTAAATGTTTCATGTCTCGTCGTACCCGAAATAGCATCACAAGTGCCTTCGGTGCCGATAAGAATTGATAAACACGACCTCCCCAAAAACTGTCCACTAGCAGACAGCACATTCAATAAACAAGGCAACATAAATTTATTGTTAGGATCGCAGCCCTTTTGGGAACTACTACTAAATAATAACTTTGAAATAAACACGAAATCACATATAAAATTAAAACTTCATGAAACTAAACTCGGGTATATAGTCATAACCTCTATACCAAAAAATTCGGTCGCCAGAGTAAATCACTTGTCATTCGAGGATCAGACTTTGAATGATAATATCCAAACATTTTGGGAGACAGAACACGTAAATGTTGACGTTTCCAAGCTCACAGACGCAGAACAGTTCTGCGAAGATCTTTATAATAAAACTACTGTACGGACTCCCGAAGGAAAATACATGTAAGAATGTCATTTAAAACAACACCAGTATTTCCCCAAAACAGGAATATTGCTCTCAAACGCCTATATTCCATATAGAACAAATTAAAGAACATCCCAGATTGTAAGGATGAGTACACTCAATTCATGAATACCTACAAAGACTTAGACCAGATGACAGAATTGGAGAATGATGCAACATCCGACAATGTCAATATAAACTACATTCCGCATCATTACGTATTAAAACAATCCAGTACAACAACAAGATTACGTGTCGTATTTGACGGAAGTGCCTCTGAACTAGACGGCCTTTCTATTAATGAACAATTGCATACGGGTCCTTCCGTGCAAAATGATCTCTGCGATGTTATGCTTAGATTTCGTACCTTTCCAATTGCGTTAACTGCTGACATCGAAAAATTCTATCGACAAATATGGATAGCTAAAGATCAACGTGATTATCAAAGAATAGTATGGCGTCAAAATTTCGAACACAAAGTAAAAACATTCACTTTAAATACCGTCACGTACGGGTTGGCCCCAAGCGCTTATCTCTCATGCCGAACAATATTACAACTTCTCAAGGATGAAGGTCAGCTATTCCCTATCGCTTCAGCGCGTGTTTCTAAAGGAATTTACGTTAACGACCTCTGCACCGTGAGATCTGATTCCGTTGACGACCTCTGACCTCTCACCTACTTTAGTGAGAACTTCAAAATATCGCTCTTGAACTTAGCAATATATGTTCTTACTCATTTCACAAGATCTAACTAACAATCAATCAATTCTCTTGGGGATGTCTTTTTATTAACATTCATCTTATACAGCTTCCTATGTGATCTTGAGACAAGTTTTAGATTAGTCTTTTTTTTGG
>NNCF01130864.1:407809-455445 GCA_002313205.1 Laupala kohalensis | reverse complement strand
TTAGGCAACGGCAACAACGATCCTGCTTTATGGTATATCTGCCCTTGTACTGTGAAAGGGGATTGAAATCCAGGCTGATTAATAACAAATGTGGCTCCAAATGAGGTCATTTGAAAACGAGTTGTATTTTCGGATATTACTCAGAAAATGTCTTGACTGTGGTGTATCACCAGTTGTATATTTTAAGAGTTCTTGTGGTAATGGGTCCAGTTGGTTAAGTTTTAATTTACCATTATTGCAGCAAAGACCGGGAGGTTCTGATTTAAACTTTTTGGCTTGGCAATTGCGGCAAATTAAATCCATTTTTCCTATGTTGATACTGGCGTGATGTGCGTAATCTATGTGAGGGTCATAGAATAATGCTTCACACTGTAAATCGGAGTATTCATCAGTTCGTGAACGTCTCGTTCTATCTCTGATTTGTTGCAGCCTGACCTCTCGTTGTTGTTGTGGTTCAGAGGCTCTGGATGTTGCAGCTCGGTTTCGTAGATCATTAAGCCTGGCCTCACGTTGTTGTTGTGTTTCAGAGGCTCTGGTTTTTGCAGCCCTGTTTCTCATTTCTTGGAGTCTGGCTTCACGGTGTCCTGCTGTTTCTGAATTTCTAGATCTTGCAACTCTTTCACGTATCGTTGCTAATCTTTTATATCTTTCTTCATTACTTTCAATAGCTTTACGTTTTTTTGGAGGCATTGTTAAGCAATGATGTTCAATTGTTTTTGTTTATAATTCTAAATTACCAAGTGTCGGTTAAGTAAGAAAATTCTTTTGTTGTGTTTCTATGACAGCAAAAAAGTAAACAAATTACATACATACATACAAACACTCTCCTTTATATATAAGATATACTAATGTACCCTAATCTGAATAAAATATAACATTATTTTAGCCCCTGTTCGGCGCCAATTTATCTAATGTACCCTGGATCTCAATATAATAACATTATTAAATTATACAGACACATTTAGATTAAATAAAAATAATCTCTGATGCAGATTATCACAATTTTATTTTGATTTCTCAAGTTGAACATATTCACACAGAATTGACACGTACAAATATTTCTTCCCCATAGAACAATTAAGGAAACATTACTCTGCGATATTACTGTTACAAATGTTCTTCTCATTTAATATCTTTCGTGCATTTAAATTTCATTATACAAAGAACCACTAATATTCTTTAAATTTAATGACATAATATTGCACGTTATGAGCTCCTTAAATAATTTAAGCGCAGAGAAAATAAAACAGTTCATCTAAAATGATTCTTGAGGTTCTTCACTCTTCTACAAAAAAAATACATTACGAAACTCCTTATTTCGATGGGCCGTTCTCTTAGAACAGATACTTGTACCTCATCGAATTACAAATATTGCAAGTCCCTATCATTTGATGCCACATCAATTAAGTTTCGTCTCACAGAGACGAATACTCACAACCCATAGATCTTCGTCGAAATCGTGTGTATAACTAGTTCGTTCGTCCTACGGCCTCCTCCGTAATATACGACTTCGTCGTACTCGCAGCTGATCGCCTCGTACTGCTCGTTCGTCCTTTGCCGGGTGCAACCTTGACCACGCAGCCTGTCTTCGATGCTCGCTGGCACGACGGTCTCCCGTACGGTCCTACTGTTCACGGCTTCTAGCCCGCGGCGAATTCTCGTATTCAACAGCGTATTTACACTTCTAACTCACGTAGCGATTTAACTTTCGCGTTATACAGCCGGACATTCGGTGCTTCACTTGGAGCGCTTTATACGTGACTGAAAATACTACGTACTCGAAAAAAATATATTTCTAACGTAATCTCGATCTGCTTCGGAGAATTTACTACGACTCCGAACAACTACGCCTATCTCGGACGATTACAAGTCGCGAAAGGTTCGATAGATGAAGAACCGTCTCCCCCGGACGGTTTTGAATAGTGAGAGCGATACACGGGGAATTGCCTCCCTTAACCCCTCGCATCTCCCCACTCCCAATGCTATCTAGATCATGTGCTAAGACAATAGCCAATCGAGTGCTTACAAAAAGGTACGCGCAGCTAATTCCCAAAGGATGGGTTTACATTGCCTTCTACATTGATGTTTAACTCCTGAGAATCTTTTCTACTCATCGCGCAGGGAAGAACGCGCTCCCACCTGGCGCTTATTTTGAATTTCCTTTCTCCCTGGGTTCTATGTTCTAATTAAATCGGTTTGCGCTGCAATTTTGTTTATATTCATTTTAATAAATCCTCTAACGATTTATGGTCGTTAGAATATTATATATATATATATATATATATATATATATATATNTGATTTTTGTAGATATATATATATATATTTTATATATATATATATATATATATATATATATATATATATATATATATATATATATATATATATATATAATGCTTTAAATTGGTTATTATTTTGTTATTTTTCTTAAAATTTTGTGCAGAATCCGAAATTATACTAATTTTTTGGTTTGTACATACACAATAAGATCTCGGAACGAGGAAGTGGTGACAGAGAGAGGAAAGTAGCTAATCGACTTCCGATATTTTACAGACTGGTGGGAAGAGATGAGGGAGCTTCTGTCAAAGTATTTTTTATTCTCTTTATGCTTATATTATAATTTGTTTCGATTGAATAAGATTAAAAAGTATAAAACACTGTAGAGTGGTGTAAAGTTCCATCAACAGGTGCATAGTACAATTTGCTTAGAGAGTGAAACAATAAGGATAGATTTAAAAAATTAAATGATTCCACAAAGGTTTACAAATAATTACTTCAGAGTTTCACGTTTCTGTTCTTAGTCATTAATTTAATGTTAATGAATTTCAACATTTTTGTGAACGTAATAGAGGTGTAACTACGTCACGTACACACCTTATAACGGAA
The DNA here is from genome assembly GCA_002313205.1 of Laupala kohalensis. Taxonomy (NCBI): domain Eukaryota; kingdom Metazoa; phylum Arthropoda; class Insecta; order Orthoptera; family Trigonidiidae; genus Laupala; species Laupala kohalensis. The sequence goes on along the minus strand of NNCF01130864.1, from coordinate 452,556 downwards.
GAAGGGTGCTTAAATGAAATACTAAATTATCATACTTTCTATTCGCTTTTGTTGAAATATATTTGGTCTATGTTAAGGTAGGTGACAAGGATTTTTTAATTTATTGAAGTTGTCTTTGACAACTTCAGATATTGAATGCAGCATCAGAAAATGATTCCAACCACAAAGAATACTTCTTTTAATACAGAGACAAAAACAGTACACAACCTAGGTTATTATCATGGAATTTTTACAGCGACAGCAAAGGATTCAAGAAAACCCAAGTTTTTGGCATCGCATTGAAATGAATGAACTTCATTGCCAATGAAGCAGTTGTAAACTGCACATGATCACGTGGACGACAATAAACTAATTTGCTCTCTGGAAGGAAGGAAGTATGGGACTATCCCATCAATTCCGATCAAGTGACAGATTTAATATTTATAAAAGAAATTAATTAACAGATACATGCTGTTATCCATTAAATTAAATGCAGTAAAAATTTGAAATTATTAGTAAACAAAAGTATTAAATACATTCCTGCCTATGTATAAATCCACCGCTACCCAAAGGAAAACTGGAGAAATACCCAGATCAGGATGGAACAACCGAGATAATGTACACAACCATACCATAGTCAAAAAACATTAGAAAATAAATTATAATCAATGAAATGGAACATAACAGCATACAGAAAAAAAGAATTGAAATTTAATCAGTTTCAAGAGTATTATAAAGAATAAGAGGTATTAAAATCACTTCACATAATCTAGAATCATGTAAAAAACATTATTTATTGGGAAATTGATAAAATTTGCCCATGTACTTCCTAATTTGAAGAGAAATTAACAGACTAAGTTTGATAATTGTGGCATTAGGTTTTATACCAATCTCTAATAATGTGAGAAATTTCTTTATACCATAAATACCTAATGTTACCTGATATTTTAAGGACAGGTCAGTCAACAATTTAAAACAAGAACTAGAGGATGGAAGAAGACAAAAATCATGGGTCAGTAGGACCTGAGGATGTAAGCAAAAGCTCATGAAACATATCCAATTATCTTAAGTTCATAACTAAAAAGAAAATATTAATAATTTGTCATAGAATTGTTTACTTCACACAGTATTTAATTTACACTTAATATTTATTTCATAAAATTAGGTCTGTAACCAGAAATTTATTACAGAAGTGCTCACTCCCGAAATTTATAAACACTTTGGGAGGACTTCTCACCATGGTTTATTGATGTTAACTTGTAAGTAATTTGTCCTAAAAATGTTTTAAGATTTGTTCAATTAGTAAATTCATCTGCTATTTAATAACCTTATGGTAAATTTAAAAAAAATTATACAATTAACGTACTTTTGTATAAACAATGCATTATTTGATGATAAAGAACATTTAAACTGTAGTTAAATACTATGCTTTAACTTTTTCACATTACTCAACCATGATGTATGAGGGTCGGGGTATACACCGGAAACAGATAAACCTAATGCATATAACATCTGAAGAATTGTTGTTTCTTAATGTTGACTGTACAAAAATAACTTATTATGAATCCACAACCAACATTGGGAACAAATTGAAGAGTCTCCAAGTATATTTCCACATACATGAAAAACTGGAAAACACTGTATTTAGTTCCTCGACAACTTCAATTACATAACCCACCCAAGATACTAGTTAAATCAGATGATGATGGCTAAATGCCTCTGCCTTGAGATGTGCTATTAGATATAGTTAAACCAGGTGGTGATTCAATATTACTGTGCCACAAACATGACATTTATTTAAAAGGACTACTACTGTAAAGGTATTTAACAAATATATTTCCATAATTCTTTCTCTTAAAATCATTCAAGATTCCAGATTACTAATAACAAGAGTATTAAAAACACTGCAGCCTCTGGTTAAGAACATTAAAATCATACTGAAGAACTAAAATTTATTATACAAAGACTTCCATGAGTGGAATTCCTTAAGAATATCCTCAAGAACTAGCATCATATCTTGTGTGACCTCAGAACATTCTCAACAAAATTATCACTGAAAAGAAAGTATGAGAAGGAAAAGGATGTACAAGAAAGAAGGACAATTTGAAGCATCAATAATTTAAGATCATAACTGGATGTTCAACTGGATCCACTGCAGAGTTAAGGACTTGGGATACAACTCGGAATATGGTAATATTGATCACTTAGCTAAAATTAATCGATTCTCATGAGATTTACTATATCAATTTTGAAATATGCCTGTATCTCATGCGAGCTGGACACAATGAAAAACAATACATGACATGGACATTAGGTACCCACACTCTAAGACAAAAGAACATGTAAGCAGCATTACTTACAAAGCTTCCCAAAAATTAAAGCAACGTAAACTTGAAAATGATGTATAAAAATGAATGCCTAGAATCTAGAATCTAATGTTGGGATGATTGATTCATGTAGAAGAAATACAATTCAAAAGCCTTGCTCTCCAAATATACTGTAAAACATAATAATAAAGTTTACGGGGAAAGTGAAAGGACCTGGAAAAAACATCATATTTTGGTTCTATGAAATTAAACAACACTGAAGCAAGCAAAAAATTTGAAAACACATTCTTGAGTCAATACCAAAGCTTTAAAATCTTATTCAGAATAAGAAAATCTAAATTCCATTAATCACAAATTCCATTAATCACAATTAGTCTCACCCAAGAAGACAGATAATATATTATCCATTAAAAATATTATCATAAATATATTCATCTTTCAGATTAAAAATGTCTCACGCAATGCACACAAAATTGAACAATATTACCAATCATACTTCGCAAAATAACTCATTAATACTCTCCAACACTGATCATTTACTTCATAGAATGTAACAGAATTTTAAGTATATAATCATTCAACTGAATATAAAAACAACAAAAATTATTTCAATATTTATTTGTCTGGCAGGCCGATATTTCCGTGAAAGTTTTTTGCACTCACTCATGGCACTCAATATGATAGTTAAAGAATGACTTAAAAGAGAACTTACATTCTGCTGCCATCAGTGTGGTAATCGTATACCAATACACATAGATATGGACTAATCTTCAACCACAAAAAAATAAGCAGAGTTTCATAATTACTTTCCTTCAACTCTTCCCCAAGGGATCTCACAACATTCTGAAGAGAACATTCTATTTTATATATCTATTTTATGGTTTTATATTGTTCCAAAAAGGACATGAGTAAGAGTATTACACAAATATTTCTTTCAGTTTACTTTCAAAAGAATGCAAAATTTTCCAACATCTAGGACTCTCACATTTTATAAGTATTGACCTCATGACACACCCACATGAGATCTTTTTGTGTTGAATATACTGCTACTGACTTGTGATATGATTCACTGAAGAACCGCTCTCTGTGATATTTGTTTTTAGAACTGTACTTATTTAAATTAGTTTCACAAGCAATTGCACTTTTCCTTCTTCATTCAATCACGACACACCAGCTATAAATTGATTTGTCTCAAGTTTTGACCTGAGCACGAGATACTACCTACGTATGAACCCATACCAAGTAATATTTTTTTCTCTCACATTTTTCCTGTACTTTCATTAAAACGAAAACATATCGCAAAGTCTACATCCACACGCATTTTTATCGTAATTCAACTGTTTCACAATACATTGCGAATGAAAGTAACACTTCTAAAACGAACACGCACCATCATTCGCTTCTAGAAATATCTATAAAACACCAACGAATATTTGCATGCTTTAACGAAATTCCCAACAAACTTTCCGAAATAAAATTATCTGATTGGTCAGTTTAAGCGAATCCCTGAAAACGACTACAAACCCATTGTTGCGCCCCGCCGAGTCTTCACGAACATTCACGAGTAGGACTGACGTCACTGAAGTTAGTCAGCGCGAAGATTTAAATACAATAAGGTTTCGTTCTGATTGCTTGGAAGGTACCATAAGATGGGATACAATAATAGAATACAACATTAATATTTTGCTGCTGTCCCGTGGGGTAAAAGTGCCACATATCTTTTGTTGCTTCCATCCCTTTAGTTTATTCAACCCACCCACCGGTGACTTTATCATTGGTTGTTGGTTAATATGTTTGTATTGTTATTTAACTTTCTTATCTTTTTATCTATACAGATAGTCCAATAATAATTTGTTCATTAGTTTAGATGATTATAACTATTTATCTTATTAGTTTCGCTTGTAAATTTTCCATAGTCCCGTGTTATTTGATCGTATTTTAAATGAATACTAATTTTAGATTGCATCACTGTTTTCTCTAACTGTATAGTACCATGTATGTTCATGAACAATTTTCACCTTCTTTTGTTTTTGATCGCTTACTTTCTCTAAATTTTATGTTATTATTATTTCTTCTCGTTGTTTACGGGTTGTAGTTTCTTCAGATATCTTACCAAGTCACATACCGTTAACCCCAAGTCAATTGATTTAGTAGTTTACAAGATATGCTATTTACAGTTATCGTTTCGAATTTTATTTCCTGTCTTCTTTCATGTCAAATGAACATGTATTTTGGGATGAGTCAATAGATTTTTTAAATTTTGTAGTAATTATTTAGTTTTTATTCAATTGTCACCTAAGTTTGTTTTTTCACGTTATATTTTCAATTTTTTAAATTGATTTTTATTTTATCTTGTTATTATTTGTCTTACCTCATTTGGTCTTATCAAGTCAATTGCCGTTGACTCCGTGTCAATCGGGTCCTTGATTCAAAAGTTATTACAATTGTTTTGAAATTGCACGTTTCCCTTACACGTGTCTATGGCATATATCTTCCTATCTTCCCTTACGTTTCCCTTACACGTGTCTATGGTCCTTTTTTGTCGATGTGCTCCAAAATTCATATATAGTCTTTGGAACCTTTCTAATGTCTTCATATAAAATTTGGTACCCCGACCCCCTTTCCTTTCCTAAACTCCTCTCCTATCCCAACTATATAGTTCAGTGTTCCGTCGATCTGAGCGCTAGTAGCCTTCCTTGTTATAGGAACGGTCTGGTCTATAGTCATAAGCTGTTTAGATCTTGCGTTATAACCCAAATACAAAAACACAGTATCTTTTAATCCATGATGTATACTAAATAATGCATATGGTCGTTCTTGTTATTTACTACATACGATGCTTTTTTTTAAGTTTCTACAAGTCTCTGCCACTATGTATTTTAGACTTACGCTACGTTGCTGCAACTACAGTTCGCAAGCTACATTCAATTACAATTTTTGCGAGTTCCGCCCACTGGTTACCTTACAATTCGCATAGTTGTGTGGTGTTTCTTTACCGAATGAGATGTTTACAACATTTTTGAAAATTGATATCTCCTACGGAAATGCGTCAGTCCTTCTGAAATTGGAAACATTTTTTTGTAGTAACATTTTCTTCCCTTATTAAGTTGAATTTCGTCACTCTCAGTCCATTTTACCCCATTTTCTATGTACTCAATAACACTTAACCACATCCGCCGTTGATGTAGCGATCCAAGTTTCGCTCATAATTCCCTCCCTATGGGCAGGATTTTCGTGAAATTTAACAAACGTATTCTAATTCCAATTCTTTCATATAATTCCACACTCATTTAACAAATCACTTGATGCATCCACTTTTTACGTACACTTTTACGGAGCTCGTTCTAGTGTGTCTAAGAACAGTGTCATTAAGAGACTCTTACATATGTAATTTCTCCTTTGTTTATTTTACCCGGAGTTTTGTCTGAGACACCGAAGTGAAAGGACGTGCGCGTCGTATACCTGCAAGTGCCGCAGGAAAGTGAAGTGAGAATTGTGAACGTTTAGTGAATTTCTTGTGTGTTCCAGAACGTAAAAATATTCAAAAGATAAGTATTCTCTATTATTCATTTTACTTCTCTATATTTCAATTTCTTAATTGTATTTTTTAATATTTCTAATTGGTAATTCTTAAGAGAGGGTGCTCTTCTCATCCTCTGAGAGCGCATTTATCCTCTTTGCCGGGACAGCGCACTATCCCGCGACCCACCGGGCCAGTCCGAGCCTGGAAAAATACACTTGACAGGCGGGTAGTCAGCAATCCTCATACATAATACAAACATGGCAATACTAGAGATTAAAGAATATACATCAAAATACATCCAGCTATTACGGATTGCAAAAAAGAATATTAGCATAATTGTATTAAATGTCTACATTAAATAATGTCTACTTCTGAAAAAATGACTACTTCTGAAAATCGCGAAGAAAATATTTCTCTACTTAACGATGGCAAAATCGTATGAAATCCTCAGGACATCGCAAATTTGTTTAATTATTTCTTTTCAGAAGTAAATAAAATAACGAACTCAATATATCCAAATCAATGTCCTCCAATTATATCCATCAACGTACCCAATTCTATGTTCACTTCTGAAACTAAGGCCAGCGAAGTCATAAGAATCATCAGTTCATTAAAAAACAAATTTTCAACAGGCACAGATGATATACCCGAGTTTATTGTTAAATTTTCGTCCCACGCTATATTAAATCCACTTATAAATATTTTTAATAGTTCTTTATCGGAAGGGGTGTTTCCTAACATATTTAAGAGTGCTTAAGTGAAATCTTTACACAAGAACGGAAACAAACTTGATATAGGAAATTACCGATCAATATCTCTACTACCCACTTTCTCAAAAATCCTAGAAAATTTGTTCTACAAGCGTCTTCTAGANCAAAATATAACATTCTCTCTGACGATCAACACGGTTTTAGGAAATCCTTTTCCAATACAAACGCCATTCTTTCTTTCTTAAACGATGTTACCACATCTCTTGACCGTGGAGAAAAGCCTCAGGGTGCTTTTTGTGACTTATCCAAGTNCATCTCTAGACAGTGGAGAAAATCCTCAGGGTGTTTTTCTTGACTTATCCAAAGCATTCGATGTCATCGATCACGGAATTCTCCTTTCCAAATTGCATTCTTTAGGCATTCGTGGACTTTCACATCAATGGCTAACTTCTTATTTAAAAGACAGCTATCAACAGGTCGAAATATCCTATACTAAAATAAAATATTTCAACGTTGTCTTTCAGAAACAAAGCCACTAACTTGCGGAGTATCCCAAGGTTCAATTCTTGGTCCTATAATCTTTTTATTGTATGTGAATGACATGTCATCATCCACATCAGATTGCAAAATGGTTCTTTTTGCTGATGACACTAATTTACTACGTANGTTTTGTCTAACCTTTCGACTTGGTTCCATGCAAATCGTCTCATTGTAAACACTGACAAAACAGTGTCTATGTCATTTCACAATAGTATCACAAAATCTTTACCCCAGGTTTCTCTTTCTTTAAACGGAACACAATTAAAAACTGTTACGAATACAGAATTCTTAAGTCTCCTTATTCAAGACAACCTCAAATGGAATTGTCACGTTGACAATCTTAATTCCCAATTAAGCAAATTGTATTACGCATTCCGAATCTTGGTTAACGTAGTTAGTTTACGTATTTCTCGTTGCGTATATTTTACAATCGTTTACTCCCATTTTCGTTACGGCATTACCTTCTGGGGTAATTCANCATTACCTTCTGGGGTAATTCCGGTCAGAGTATTCAAACTTTCAGAATTCAGAAGAGGATAGTTCGGATAATTTATAAATCTCACCCCCGAAACTCTTGTAAACCTTTATTCAATAAATTAAATATCTTAACACTTCCTTGCATTTATATTTATGAAACGGTCGTGTTTGTTAAGACCGAATTACTGAAGTGCCACCCTTGCTTCATACGAAAATGGCTCGTTCACGGACACAATACTCGCAATAGTAATAATATTCATTACCCTAGAGTGTCAACCACTCTTTGCCAAAAAGCACCATTTCATTCGGGAATCGTTCTATATAATTCGCTGCCCAAGAATATAAAAGATATTATGAAATTGAATATCTTCAAATCCGCGGTTAAAAACTACCTGCTGCACTAGTGCTTCTATAATGTAAAAGAATTTATGGATTTTAATAAAAGTTAAATCCGTCTTGTACTTTATCACGCCATTGTTGTAGTACTTTTTAAATAACTTATAACAATGTCAAAAACTATTTTCTTCCGTGATTGTGTTGTCTTATGGCTTATATTAATTTACTTTTATGTGTACTCAACTTTGGCACGGTTGTGTACATTAATTCTGTAGCCCCATCCTGGCCCGGGTTTTTCTCCGGTTTTACTTCGGGCACAGGCGGATTTCTTATACAGGTTCTCTAGGTTTTGTCTAGGGGCATGTTTATTGTAATAATAAATCTTAAATTTAGGGTTATTTCAATTCTTATTATTTTTAAACACTATACTCAGAATAATCTATAGTTCGATAATAATTTGTACATGTACATTTTTTGCGTTAAATTACAAACATATTGACATTCTATTAGTATTATAACTCGCAACTAACTTTTTATCTTATCTAGGAATTTTTGCTGAAATTTTTGAATCTTAGGACCCTTGATCGGAATTGATGGGATGGTCCCTTGCTTGCTTCCGGAGTGTAAATTAGTTTATTGTCCTCAACGTGGTCATACGCATTTGTTCTGCTTTTTTTGACAATAAATTTATTATTATTAATGGTTACAGGAAGAATTAAAGGGAAAGCTAAGTCATATACAATATGGATTTATAAAGGGAAATAATACGAAAGGAGCAATAAACTATTTACTAGACCAGATTAGAGGACGAACTACCAAACACGCATTAATGATATCTGTAGACTTTTCGGGAGCATTTGACAGTGTCAGTTGGAGAATTCTGTTACATGAATCAAGAAAGAAATAACTGAAAAACTCAGCAGGGTCATTGAATCATACTTGGAAGATCGCAATGTCATCTTACGAGTCGGCAACACGGAACTTCTACACACGATGATAAGGGGCTGCCTTAAGGGCAAACATACAGGGCCTGCATTTTGGAACATTGTAATAAACATCTTAATATAAAAGAATGGCAAAGGAAGAAATAGGACTGATTGCTTATGCCGATGATATAGCGATTATAATAAAAGGGAACAAAATGAGAGAACTTGAACAGGAAAGCAAAAGAATAATAACAAAATTTGAGACGAAAGCAGAAAAATTACATCTTACAATTTCATAAATTAAGACAGAATTGTTTTTGGACTGAATTTTTAGGCAAAAGTAGACGAAACCCTATAATACGATTCCCAACTTGGCGAGTGAAAATAAAAGACAACATTAAATATCTCGGTGTGATTCTAGATGAAAAACTAACATATGTATAACACATGGATAACATGGGAAAGAAATTGAAAATAATAATATACGGCATAATGCTTTTTTAGCTTAATTTAAACTAAAGACTATTATATAATCACAATATATATACAATTTTTGAAAACAAAAGGAGATTTTCAACTTACGTATACGACTAAGAAAATTACAAAAAAAGACTTACAGTGCCTATAGAGATTTCGTCACCCAGCTTGGACATATAAGAGATGCATTAAAAAGGAACAAGAAAATGAATAAAGAGGAATGAGCTGTGAGACATAGTGAAGAAACATGAACGACAAAGGACGAAGGACAAAACAAAGAGGACAGGAGATTTTGCGTCCACTTCCCGTGGCAGGGATAGGAACACTGGTATAAATAGTGATTATGAGACGCTTTAAGGGGTGAAATAAACAAAGGATAAATATGAAAAGAGCCTTGTAATGACACTGTTCTTAGACAAGGAGGTTATTTTTTTCTTCATTTTTATTATCAAAATCCCAGTTTCTCGGGTGATATGCCATTACCTGGGTTACTTATCAATCTTTCTTTCCCATTTTTCATCTTTGTTTCTTATTGTACTGTTTCTCCTTTCACTTTAACTCTTTTTTCTTTGCGTGTTGTTTTTTTCCTCCCTTCAGGGACTGTTCCTATTTATCCATCGCCGAACTAAAAGGCGATGTTCCCGTTCCTAACCAAGGGGAGGTGGGAAAGGGTCAACTATCTATTTACTACCTTATTCCTTTGCGCACAATCTATATGTCTGTGATATATCTTTCGAAGATTCTATACCGTTCTTCTGTTGCTATATAATCTTCTCAGTTTCCGTCACTAAATATTCCCATCCTCTTCATGTTGCCTAGCCATATTGCACGTTCTTGTCCAAGTAAGTTACATGTATGGAGAATATGGTTTACATTGTCCATCTCTGCTCCGCCTACTCATAAATTAGTTTCTGATACCCCATTCTTTTCCAATATGATTTATTATCCCTATGTCCGATAATGATTTCCATTATTTGTGGTGTAGGTATGAACCATTTTTGTTTTTATATGCAAATCACACATCAAGCATAAATATATCAAGACAATCAGTTCGGAACCAATATTATATCTAAGTTAATTTAAATTTTGGATTTACATTTACTGGCAATTCAGAAGCACCCGATACAACATGCATTTTATGCTACAAGACACTAGCAAATAATTCTTTAACTCCAGCTAAACTTCGTAGGCACTTGGAAACGATACACGCTGATTGCTAGGAAAAAGATGTGAATTTTTTCAAAGGGCATCGTGACTCATTGTGTGAAACTCATTCAATGGGAGAGACCCACCAGTGGCGCAGGTGGTAGTGTTGTCACTCATCTCTAAGTCATCCTGGGTTTGCTTCCCGGTGAGGCCAGAAGATTTGTAGCTTTTCCAAGTTCATATAGCAAACCTTCCATCCTCTGTCCAGCTCCTCCCAGTATCAATCACGCTAACTACTGCTAACTTCTTCTACTGACCCCTCCGCGTGGGTCAAATTGTGGGCCACAGCTCTACGGCCCACCTACTAACAATGACCTACCAACTATTCATGTAGATAAGCTTCAATAGCACGCTACATTTCCCATTTACAAATACAACAATAGAGAGACTCTTATTAAGCCTTGCGTGAAAGACATAGTGACATGTGTGATTAACGAACAAGTAGCCAAAAATGTGCTGTAAAAGAACAAGTGCAGTACAATTATCAAATAATACTATTTCAAGACGCTTCAAAAACATTGCCTCCGACATAGAGAAAGAACTGATTCGATACTTGAACTTTGCAGCGCATTTGCTTTACAAATGGATGAATCCACTGGTGTCGCAGGCTTTATTTCTAGTTTTGTATTTGAAAAAAATATTGAAGAAGATTTACTTATGTGTCCATATCTACACGAAAAAGCGACAGGAGAAGATATATTCAACTGTATTAATGAATACTTCATAAAAGAACAAATTTGGAGAAATGTATTGATATATGCACAGATGGTGCTCAATTGATATATGCACAGATGGTAGGGAAGATAAAGGGAGTTACGGCTCCTATACTAAGTAGACTAAAACTACTAAAAGTCACTGTATTTTGCATAGACAAGCACTTGTGACAAAAAGAATTCTATGAATTTAACAAATGTTATGGATGAAACAGTAAAAATTATAATTTGTAAAATCTCGACCACTTCAATCCAGATAATTTTGTGTGACGAAATGGGAAGTGATCACACAGGACTATTATTACATACTGAAGTGAGGTGGCTGTCCAGAGGCAAATCATCATTAAGGCTTTATGAGCTTCGACATGAATTATTGGTGTTTTTTTCAAACACAGCAAAATTCTTTTCAAATGCAAATTTATGTTGAATTTTTAACAAATCCTGCATGGTTAATAAAACTCGCCTATCTAGCGGATATTTTTATAAAATGCAATGAACTCAATTTATCTTTACAAGGGAAGACAATGACTATTTTTCAGACAAGATATAAAATAAATTCGTTTGAAAAAAATTTAATTTTGTATTTCTTCAGTTGAAAAAAATGTCTATGATTGTTTGACCATTTTAAATTAATGTGTGACATCTGAATTTTATGGTGGGCGAAGTTATTTCAAAATTGGTTTTAGAACATTTAAATGGCTTGAAAGAAACTTTGTTGCAATATTTTCCTAAACGTATTGTAGATAACGCTTGGGTTGGAATCCTTTCTGTGTATCTCGTAAGTCAGCAATTTTCAGTGCTAATGATTATGAAAGCTTTATCGATTTAATAAGTGACACCAATTTAAAAGAAAAATTTAAAGGAATCATTAAGTAATTTTTGGTTAAACTTAACTGAATATCCCAAAAAGCAGTTCTTGTTTTACTTCCTTTTTCTACCATTTATCTCTGCAAAGCAGGATTTTCTTATTATGCTGCAACGAAGACGAAGTCGAGGTAAAGACTTGATGCGTCGTCATATATCATATTCAATTATCGAATGTAGTTCCTAATACCAATCGAATTTGCAACTCAAAGAAGTAATGCCATCAAAGTCATTGATTACCATTCAGTACTTACTTTTCTGTACTATTATTTTAGTTTTTTTGTTTCTGGGTTTATATTAATCATTTTTTGAGATTATATTATTTTTTTTCTTATTTTATATTAATTATTTATATTCTTTGTTTCTGAATTGTCGCTCTTATCAAACGAATCAATGAATGTCATTTATTGAACCTTAAAAAAATTGTTTTTACTACCTGAACACCTAAACTTGAACTCTACCTCTGCGCCAGAATGCTAGAACTAGAAAATGAATATAGTGTTCCGTGAAATTTTTAAAACTTCCAAGTGTTCCGTCACTCAAAAAGTTTGGAAAACCTTGCTCTAAATGTATCTTTAAAACTAATATAAAACTTGAGGTTAGGTACAATTTAATTTCATTGGGACCATAAACACTTACGGCGTAGCTTATTAAACACAACTCCCATTTCAAACTCAGTATGCAAACACTTTTTGTGTTTGGCTTCAATATGTACCTCTAAAAACCTCCCGCCCCCAATCTCACAATTTGTAGATACACTTCGCTCTGTAATGAACCGAAACTTTTATAATAAACTTGTTTCTTCGAACGACGGTTTCTTTTACGCCAATATTTTGTTGTTATAAGTGTGAATCCTTTTCTTCTACATATTTCAAATAAGAGAAGCATTCCTGACTCCATGCTTGTGGGATATCAGCAACTTTTTCTTGGAGGGTTTACCAATTTTATTTCAAATTTAATATATTTTTATTTCATTTGGTCTGTAAAGAACGAGATATTTCCCATGTGGCTGATTAGTGCCAGGGTTTCAGATGCAGTTGTTGCATCACCTCCGCTTCCGAGAACCTTCACGCGTTGAGGTGATACCAAAAATATTTTTATTTCATTTGAATATATTCAACCATTCTCGGAACCTTCTGTCGAACTGGTCTACCCTCCCACACATAATTTACAGATACTGCTCGTTCTTACATTAGACTTTTTAAATACTTATGTTTCCATGCTGGAACAATGCGAGAACTTTTTATTATCCAGTCTGGGATAAATATAACTAAAACCTTAATTCAATTATAAGTAGTTGCTGTAGAATTATAAGTGATGCTGTAGAATTATAATTATAAGTGATGCGTGGATGAAATATTTGCTGGGTGGATGCACATGATAGTCCTGATGTGAAACTTATGTTTTCTGAATTTTACAAAACGTATTTCAATATATATTTTCGGATGTACTGACTCAGAAAGTTGTTTCAATTGCAAAAATTATGCATTTGTTTCGCTTTCTTTTTTTTCGCTTTCGTGCTCTGCCCCGGTCGTCCCGCCCTCTCGAGGGCTTTGACTGCTTTACTGAAGAAAAAGAANTTTCAGTACTTAGTGATTTTTCATCTTATACATTGTATTCACCACTACCAAGTTTGACAGAATTCCTCTAGGAAAGGAAAGGAAATCTTCAAAACATTCTTTTAATCTCTTTTTATAGAAACACTTAATTAAAATTCCTATTCCTATAATACATTGCTTTAATCGTCCCTGGAATCATAATTTTCTTTCAAGGAAATCCATTTTACGGTAATTTGTACGTTTCTTCCGCAGTGTTGGTACAGAGCAACAAATCTGTAGAGCTTGCAACTGTTAGTAACACGTATTCGATTTTGAAGAATGATTTTCATGAAAGAGTTCTGTGGACACAGGCGGAGTTTTCCCCAAACCTTAGTCAGTGTGTCAGGAGTAATTGTTGCAACAACTGCTTCAATTCCGTTTCGTAAGTCGGGTGGGTCAGCTGGTAGCGGAGGCTTATACGCAAAATACTTTATGAATCCCCAAAGGTAAACGTCCCATGACGTCAGGTAGGGTGAACGTGGGGACCATGCGAAACAAACTCTGTCATCCGGCTCCTGACGGCCAATCCAGCGGTTGGGCACAACGTTGTTTAACCAATCGCGTACTGAGTTTTGCCAGTGAGGTGGCGCACCATCTTGCTGTCAAATAAAGTTCTCTGGTTCAGCTTCTTCAAATTTAGAAAAGAGACATAGTTGTAGCGTATCAAGATAAGAAACACCAGTTACAGTTTCTTCACCGGAAAAGACAGGTCCATAAACATTCCACAGGGATATGGCACAAAAACATTCAATTTTGGGGAGTTTCGTTGCAACTGTACCATCACGTGGGAATTTTTGACACCCAAATACGCACATTATGAGTGTTCGCATTTCCACTTGAGTGAAATGTTGATTAATCACTAAGGATATGAACCAGAAAATCTTCATCGTCATGCCGCAACATTTCCTTTGCAAAATTGGCAGGTAAACCGTAGTCTGTACCAAGGTTTACTAGCTTGTAACTACTGCAAATGATAAGGACGTAGTTGTAAGCGTCTCCTTAAAACTCTCCACACAGACATCACTGGAATTGCTTATTCACGATTAACCTTCCGAATTGGTTTCTTGGGGCTACACATGAAAGACACTTTCACGCTTTCTTCAACCACTATTGGTCGTCCCGTACTCTTCCCCTTACAACGACAGCCGGTGTCTTCAAATTTACCATCTACGGATATTATGGAGGATCACAATGGAACTTAATAGAGAATGCTCGTTGCTCTGTCAGTACAGATTCAGTTCTTGCAAACTGTAAAACACAAAAGGCTTTCTTTTCATTAGCCGCCATCTTTGCTAGTAGTGCTTTCTAACGGAAGATAGAGAAAACAGTGCATGCGCGTGCGCAAGCAAATACCCAACAAAACTGTTTGAGTTGCTCTTTTATTTGATGTATTATTTATAATTGTAAGTTAAGTGTAATACAAACTACAAACTCTTAAATCCCCGATATTCATTTTCAAACGCTCTGTGCAATGGTCATATAATTAGGGATGTCATCTCCTCTGGGCTCCTCCAACTCAATTTCGCAGTTTGTCATGTGACTTCTATGTATTTAGTTTTGTGCTGTTTAATGATATTTGTAAGAGAATATGTTTAATAAGAGCATTTCCCCTCTTCATTTATAGATAATATCTGAGGGTAACGAAAGGAGTCGAAACGAGAGAGGGAGGACGAAACGAGAACAAATTTTGGTTTCGCTTGGACCTGAAGTTTCGCCAAGATGAAGTAGGTTGTATGAAGGAAGTAAATATAGTTTTTCGAAGAAACGATGTGATCACGTTTAATTTACGTGCAAAGGTATTTTATAATATGATTGTTTTCTAAAAACATTTTGAAGGTCTATTTAAGGTGTTTCTTTCACGCTAATTGTTTTCTAGGTAATAAGTTTCTTGTGCATAGATTAAGTTCAATTAGACTACTTATCAAGAGTCTAAGTCTGACTACTTATCAAGGTCGGGCGTCGCTGCTAATTTCACACTCCATAGCAACGTGATAGCCAGGTATATATTGTAATTATATAATAATTTCCAGACTAACTAACATAAAGATCAAAATGTGTCAATATATTTCGAAACCCAAACAGAAGTAGCGTTGGCGTGAGTGTTGTCGTAAGCGATCATAAATGCAGAGAATCTCGAAATGTATACAAAAGGGTAGTCTTCAATACCGCACAGACTGAGTAGGTCGTAAAAGGACATTCACCCAAGAAACCGCAGCGGTCGAGTAGTTAAGATTAAAGTGTTTGGGTTCGGCCCAATTAGAATAAACATCGACTCGCGTGGCAGATGAGAAGCATTTGAAGGTGTGGGGGATAAGATTAAATAGAAAAATTAACAAACAAATCTCGTCCGAGAGAAGCGATGCTACGAAAAAAAGGATTGAATAAAAAAATAATGAAGTTCTCCAAATGAGCAACGTCGGGACTTGCATCATCGCCGAGCGTCAGTATGGGGGATTTTTTCCTAAAATTTAGTGGCAACGGAGGCGGAGTAATAACGACGAGAAGTGAGGACAAAGTTATAAAGAGGAGTGGCGAAGCAATGGACAGGAATGGACCGACTGAACTGACGAACTGATCAACTGATCACTAACTACTCTCTGGTTTCTGTTTCTGTGCTTCTGCTGTGTTTTACATTACGTTAAATTGACTGAGGAGGTTAATTCAGAGAAATTTTACTTAGAACTTTACTAAGAACTTAACGTGAAATTCCACTCAGATTCAAATATTTCATCCCATGTACTTCGAGCTGTTTCATGGATTATTTCCGA
This sequence comes from Laupala kohalensis, assembly GCA_002313205.1. Classification (NCBI taxonomy): domain Eukaryota; kingdom Metazoa; phylum Arthropoda; class Insecta; order Orthoptera; family Trigonidiidae; genus Laupala; species Laupala kohalensis. The sequence goes on along the minus strand of NNCF01130864.1, from coordinate 436,112 downwards.
CTTCGGAATAGTCAAGTGTTTGTTCCGAGATAATAAGACATTTTATATTTGTGGAGCATCATTTGGACTTGGGAATGATGGCTCAAGTAGTGCACTTTACGAACAATACTTGGTGAACGTGGGTTTGAGAATGAGCTTTGGAGATGTTGATTGGAACATGACGGCGTCAAAGGTAAAGAACAAATGCTGGTTGCATCCAGTAACCAAATAACGCAGCGAAGAAGATTAGCGTGTGCGTCGAACATGAATTCATTGCGACTCAGCTCAGAACTCTTAAGACATTAGCTTAAATTATAAGGGCCAATTTAAGAAGATGAGCTTTTAAATGTGTAACCATTTTATAAATACAATTAACATTTGCCTTCAGCATTTTATTTCATGACAAGATCTAGTATGTTAGAACTCATTGTCAATATTTTCTGTGTTTGTGCCTTTTTGGGGGAATGTTAATGGGGAAGAAGAAAGAAGAAAGGATGGCAGTTTTAGGTATCGTGTATCACTAATGAATAAACAATTTAGTCATTTTATTTTTAAATTGCGATTTCCTTATGGAACTCTGTGTGTGTTTTTCACTTTTTAAATAATACGAATCCCATACTCATTTCTATGAGAACCCTGAAGTTTCATGTATATATTTTTGAGGTCCCTTATTACCCTAGGAATTCCTCAATTAATTGTCCCACTTTTCAGGACAATTTGGCGCCCAACTTTCAAGACAAGCATCATTGAAACACATGGTCTTCGTCGCCAAGCTTGTTAATTAAACTCATCACAATTGGTTCCAAAGCGGGGCTTGTTTTTTTTAATTAATTAACTCATCACAAATCACGTTAATTGCTAATTAGTTGTTTAATTAATTAATTCATCACAATTGGCGCCCAACGCGGGGCTTGCTTCATTTAAGAGGCTGAGGTGAAACACACATCGCAGAAAATAAAATAACTATTTTGTAAAAAAAAGTATATTTGTGTTAATTATAAGAAAAAAAGGTAATTGCCATATGCAAAGATGGCTGACCAGGCAGAGGTAGTGGATAGGCAGAGGTATGGAAGAATTGGAAAAATTAAATCCAATCGATGAAAGTGGATTCGTGGATAGTGAAAAGGACGTGTTTGAGGGTAGTTCAGAGGAGGAAAAACCGGAAGAAAACCCGAAGAGCAATATAGTTCAGGGAGCTCGAGTAAAGCAAAGGGAGTCATTAGGATGGGAAGAAAGAATGATGGCGTTCTTACAACAAAGCAAAATTGATTCAGATGCCAAAATGGAAAGATTATAATCAAAGATGAATGAGTTCAAAAGTGAGTTAAATTTAAAAATAAATGAAAAATCAGAATTGAATACTAAAATGTTTAATGAAAAATTTGATGACCAATTAAAAAAATTTGATGAGTTAAAAGTTGACTCGGAAAAGCGTGAAATTAAGTTAAATGAGAAGCTTGAGCAGTTCAAAAACGAGATTAGAGAGAAACAGGTAAATTTCGAAGCAAAATTAAACCAAAATTCGGAAAAAATTGAGCATTTTGAAATTAAAGTGGAAAATAAAATCATAGAATTTAAAGATCAGGTGGACAAAGAAATTCATAATTTAAATGAGCAGGCGAAAAGTAATCAAGAACATGTAATTGACAAAATTTCGGAGGTCATGGTGTTTGCGCGAGAAGCTAACGCGGAGCTCGCGAGTGAAATTGGGAAAGAAATATTTGAAGCTGTAGCATTAATCAATTCAAAACGGAAATGAGTGAATATCTGAGTAAGCGAAGGGAAACTGTCGCGAGGGAAACTGAACTAATTGAAGAACTCGTGAGGTCTGTTCAAAAGGAAGTCCGTACTTTAAAACAGGAACAGGATCAAAAAATTAATTTTATTGAACAAAAATTTGATGATGTGCAAGTCCGGGTCAATCAGGCGGAGAAAGAATATTCGGACAAAATTGAGGCTATCAAAAACGTTGCGCTCAGGGAAGTAAATGAAAAAATGAGAAATGTTCAAGAAAATCGTGCGTCAGTCCATGGTAATTCAATCTTTAATAGCGCCGCTCGACGCGGACACTAAATTCGATGGGACCAGCAAACTACACCCACGCCGGTTTCTCGAACTCATTAAAGGGCACGACGGAGCGAAATAAATTTAATTAGACAGTCGCTGAGAGGAAGAGCAGCACATTGGTTCGAACCTTGTGGGGACGAGGTGGACTCGTTCGAACAATTCGAGGGAATATTTTTAGAACTATTCTAGTCGACACAGCAGCAAATAGAGGATGAGGTTCGATTAATGAATCGTAGGTTCGATCCCCGAACGAATAGATCGCTCTAAGAATATATAGAAGGCGCTATGGCGGACTGGAGACGCGGAGGGTCGCGCAGGACCGAACGTGAGGTCATAGAAATCATTAGATATCAGTTACCTTCGAGAATAGGCGATTTGTTAGCGGCCGCCGGTGCAGAAACGCTGGGTAGCGTTATACAAAAGCTGGGGGTATTCGACGCGACCGCAGTTAGAGACCAAAGAGGCAACGCGGCGTGGCCCCAGACATGGGGGAGAGAAAGGACACCGGAGCGCAGCCCACCCCGGTACCCAAAGGAGGCGGCAGCCGCCTGGGTTCGCGTGAAGGCAATGGCGGTGGTACCGTTGGCGGCCAGGCATCATATGGGTCGGCAAACGAGAGGGGTTCTCGGGATCAGCGGCCGCGGGCGTTTGAACGGAGGGAAGCCGAAGGCCGGCAGCGAACGGAGTCGCGTGAGCAAGGGTTGAACCGAAGACCTGCTCAGCGGAGGGAAAACTAGAAAAATGCATTGACGAGGACGGGCCGGTGCATTGCTATTCCATAGCGTCCATCGTTGCAACGGTTGTATTAGAAGCGGAATTGCTGGAAGGTGAAGAGAATAATATGAATAAGGAAAGTAGGACATGCCCCGAAATTTTGGGAAGTTGTATGGGACAAAATTTGAGAATGTTGATAGATACAGGCGCAGAGGTGAGCGCAATAAGTGAAGAAACTTTTCAAATTTTGCGAAGAATAGATCCTCAAATTCCAGTTCTTCCGGTTAACCGTATTAGTATTGTTACCACAACAAAAGGGAAGTCAGCGGCTGTAAATAAACAAGCATTGTTAGAGGTTATGATAGGAAATAAGAATTACGAAATAGTGTGCTTAGTAATTAAGAATTTAATTTACCCAATTATTTGTGGATGTGATTATATTATTCAAAATAATATTACTATCAATCTAAGGGAAAATTTTGTTAGTTTCGGAGGAAACGTGGTGAACCTGGAATTATCAATCGAAGACAATAGTGAAGTTGTTAACGATCAATTAATAAATTCACTAAATACAGAAATGACTCCGGAAATGAAAGTTTGGGAGTGTAAGGAACTCACGAATGGACATAAAAAGCAGTATTGGAGGAAAATTGGTGCGTTTTTCAGCCGAACTCAGAACCAATTAAAAATTTCGAATTTGAAATAAAGATTACGGATGAAACGCCATTTAAGAAGAGGGCTTATCCCGTGCCGGTCGCTTACAGAAACAAAGTGCAGGAAAACTTAAATCAGTTAGTACAGGAAGGGGTAATCAAAAAACAGAGTTCGCCATTTTTAAATCCTATTGTGGTAGTAATTAAAAGGAATAAAGATGTTAGAATTTGTCTGGATGCTCGAGAAATAAACGCTAGGTCCGTACCTGACAGGGAGACGCCCATTAAAATCGACTAGGCTTTGACTAGATTTAAAGAAACGAAATTTTCTCAATAATGGATTTAAGATCGTCATACCATCAAATGTTAATTAAGAAAGAACACCAGAAGTACACTGTCTTTTCATTTGAAGGTATAACATATGTGTTTCAAAGATGTCCGTTTGGTTTAAAGTCTAGTGGTGCAGAACTAATTAAATGTTTAGATACAATTATTGGGAACAAATTTGAAAATAATATTACCAAGTATATAGATTTGTTAATTCATACGGATGATTTCGAGAGTAATAACGACGAGAAGTGGGGACAAAGTTATAAAGAGGAGTGGCGAAGCAATAGAACTAATGGACCGACTGAACTGACGAACTGATCAACTGATCACTAACTACTCTCTGGTTTCTGTTTCTGTGCTTCTGCTGTGTTTTACATTACGTTAAATTGACCCTCCGAAACATTTCCACTGCCATCACTCCTCTTCTCATCACGCCTACTCCCACCTACGACCTGGCCTGAAAAGTTTAGATCTTCGGTGATATCGTAGAAACCCGTTTCCCTCCTCCTGTCATTGCGTCCCATCCCTCTCCCTTGACCACTCTTCTACTACAGTTGTCTCCCGCCACTCAAGATTATGAGTGCACCTTGGGAATATTAGTGAAGACCGCACTGACACGAGTCAACACCAAGATGGTGTGTGGCTCCGACAAGATCCGTGTTATCCATCTTCGCCATCTTGCTCACAACGCTGTCCTTCTTCTCACTAATATTTTCAATTCTTGTCTTTCTCTCGGTTACTTTCCTCTTCCATGGAAACATGCCTCTATAATTTTTCTACCCAGGCTGGGGAAAGATCTTCCCATCAATCTTCTTTCTCTTCTTGGCAAACTATTCGAGCGCCTTGTCCTCGCCAAACTTACTCCTGTCCTTGAATCCTCTCATACTGTTCGTCCATCCAATTCGGATTCTGGCGTAGTAAGTCTGCAGCTCTGCAGTCCTTGCTTCTGGCACACGAATTAGCCCCCATCCTGTCGGAAAGTTGTTATTCCTGTAATCTTCTTTGACGTCTCTTTCGCTCTTGACACTATCCACCACGACCTACTCCTTCACAATACCAATTCCTTAGTTCCTCCCTTTTTTCACCACCTCCTGCGAAGTTACCTTTCCGGGCGAACCTTTCTGGTTCTTTACAACCGTTCCCTTTCCACCATCCGACACATCTGCGCTGGGGTTCCCCAGGGTAGTGTCTGGGCTATCTCTTACCTTCAGTCTGCTACTTCTCGCCTGGAAACTTGGAGTTCTTCTAATGGGCTCACCTTGAACCCCTCCAAGTGGCAGGCAATTATCTTCATTTTCCGCCATCTGCCCAGCAAGTTCTTCCAAAACCTGCCGTCGCTCAAGGACAAGGACACCACTGTGGACAAGTCACCTTGAGGTCACGGTAGACAAGAAACTTCGGTGGCAAGATCATGCGAAATCTATCCAGTACAAAATGAATAGCACGCTTGTCCGCCTTTCTCCAATCTTCACTAATCGCAGGATCCGACTCAAGGTGAAACTTCTCATCTATAAAGCCTGCATTCGCAGTCTTGTGCTTTACGCCTAATGTAATATGAGTACCTACGTCACCGGTTTCCGGCGGCATGGCGCTCAAAATTTTATGTTCCAGGAGGAATTGTTAACAAGAGCACCATGCGACCATCCACTGTGAGCCCCATTATGGTGGAGGTGTGGATCGCTGCTTCCCTAAACACAACGATGCAAAGACGATTCTTCCCACGAGCGTATCATCTGTAATTCACATTGACACCCACTCTCACAACAATAATGGCACCACCATCGCAGCCACTACAACTTTATCAAACTGGCTATGGCGCGTTATGCGTTGCAAAATCGATTCGAAAGAAGATAGAATAAGTCGAAAAATCTCTCATATATTTTTGAGAAAGTTGGCAATAGTGATATGTGTCGATAGTTTTCAGCATTACGTTTATTTCCTTTCTCATGTAATGATTTCACTTTAGCTTTTTTAAATGTCAGGAATCACACCTTTTGTCAATGAGCTATTGAAAATATGAGCGAATGGGTTTAATATAACGCGAGAGGTAGATTTTACTATAAATTCAGGTATATCATCTACCCCAAGTGAAAATTTATTGTTTAAAGAACTGATGACACTCATAAGTTCACTAGCGTTATGTGAACATAGAATGCGGTACGCGTATGGGTGTATTTGGTGGACATTTGTTTTGAATCACTGATTTCGATGTTATGCCAATTTTTGAGAAATAAGAATGAAACAAAATTGCGCTGTCCTTTGGATTTGATACAATTTTACCATCATCTAATAGGGAAATGTTTTCTTGGTGATTTTCTCGAGNATATGTGGGGACTCGTATGTTTCAACGAGCTAAAGAGATAAGATATGAGAAGAGATTCTTGTACAACACGTCTCAGATTCATAAATACACATTTATTACATTTTAACAAAGTATACATTTAGTTTCCTTAAATTACAGAAGCAGAATTACATAAATTTTCTCCTGAATTGTAAAGTTGAAATTGGTTGTTGTGTGCAACCAATAGTCTGAGAATAATGGCTTCTACGGAGTTACAATGGATAAATTAATTTCATAAAGCATAAACAAATGTTTATGAAAAATCCCCTTAAATAACCCTTTCCCCAGTTAAAGCAGAATTACGATATGATACATTGGCAAATTTGAGGTGCGATCGAATCTGATCTGCACTATATAAAAAAAGGAACCCTCGCTGGACTCAAGTTTTTGAGTGCAATCCCCCCGTAACATCCTTAAAGTTTATTTACAATAGTACCTGCTTAGACATTGATAGCGGTTATAACAACCATAGAATTGTGCAGGATTTTGAGGTGCATTAGATCGTGATTCTTGAGTCTAAATGCACGTCTCGTTATTACGAGAATAAATACTTAGTAAGTTGAAGTACTTCTTATTGGTAGCCTTCCTCCGCTGCCGTGGCCGCATTGCCATGGTCTTCTGTGGAGTAATCTTCCTCGTGTCAGTCTTGTAGCGTGGAAGCAATAACAAACTAGAAAATGTTCGGGAACAGGTATGTTCAATGCTCAGTTGCTGAGAGTGCTATGCCATGTATTGAGATGGCGCAGCAGTTGAATGACTTCATACAGAAAGTCATGTTCCAAGAAATGTCTCGTATCACAGATACATTAGTATGTTCAATGATTTGAAGAGTTGCTACGAGCAGATGAGTGACTTCGTGTCACACGACACGGCGACGTGTCCCCAGAGTGTCATCACGTGGTGACCCCTGAAGTAAGACTGCAGTGTGAATATTGTGGCTCGAACGCGGCTCTTTATATAGCCGGCGCACGGAACGTACACATGAAGCATGTTCACTAATTCAGTATCATGGAACTTGCAGTTGACAAAGAGATTATAGTTTCAAGAGAATGTCTATATTCAATGAATACTTATATATTCACAGAGTAATCATGCACATGGAGTAAATAATAAGCTTCTCAAAGAACACCAATGATTTAGAGTTTGTGATGGATGAGACTCATATGGATGAGCATTTTACGAACGTTTTGGTTCGGAACAGTTTATTTTTTATAATATTCCACATTGTTTTGGTCCGGTTGTTCGATTCTATTATCTGTCTGTCATTTTCCATCACTTTTCTAAAAATTGGTTTATATTTACAGAAATAATCATGAAGTTCGGGTGGTTTGTTATTGAGCTTTGAAAGATAATGTAAATGACGTTTGTTTTTTTGAAGAAATTCTAATCCTGGGTGTTATCCATCGATTGTGATTGTTTACTTTTATTAACTTGCGTTTTATAGGAAAGCAAGAGTTGTAACATTTCAAGAATATTGAAAAAACACATTGAATTTATCTTTTTTCACAATTATACATGTCATCCTACGTTTCCTTATGTAAAATTTTTAAAAAGTTGTCAGTGTTTTTCGTTAAACTGTCTAGTAATCTTGTAGAGGATTTTACGTGGTTTTCATTTATCTTCAATAGTTAATATTTGGGCAAAGTGGTCGCTATACCCCGCGTTAAATACTTGAGAAGTATACACGAGACTACTGTTGACAATTATCTGGTCTAGCAATATTTGAGGTGGACCAGAGAGGCGAGTGGGGTCAAGTTTGGCTACTTGTTTTAGTTTTCCGGGTTATCTCATTGTTCTTACATTCCAAAATCCTATTCTCGTTTGCCATCTCACGCCAAAGGTCGTCCTCAATTTTGTCCGGCTTTTTTCTCTAATTTCTTTAATCAATTGATGTATTTCAGAGGCAGTGGGTGATAGACCCTCTGGTCTCCGATTGTCCTTCTGGGTCTGCCACTCAGGAGAAGGAGCACCTGCACTTTGTTGGTTATCCCGCCAATACTCGGTCACTATTGCCTCATTTGTGACCACAGGGAAAAATATTGAACTATGATAACCCCAAAATGAAAGTTGAACGTGCTATACACAAATTTCGTTATACTTAATTCTTCAAACGTTTGTATTTATGGAAAGTATTGACCATAATTTGTACGTAGAGAATTCAAAAATTGCAGCTCGACGACAATGGTGCCTTCAAGTGGTGAGCGAGGGTCATTACGTTTTGCTGAATCACAACCTACTTGATCATACAAAGGATTATCGAATGTATACAACCTCCCCATACCTCTTTTGAACTCGTATTGCGTTTTGGGTATATAAGGTGGTCGTAGAATTCCTATGGCGCTATTGTTGTACTCGCCGGTGGATAAGGCGCTACTGACGCTGGTTGCAACGCCAGCATATGGACTCTATGGTCTGTCACGAATGTATAATATTAAGTTGTGACGATAGTTCATAGCACAGTTTTTCACTAAGTAATGCTTGAGTAGGACATGTTTATTTTATGACCTCCATATTTCGTACGACATTGTATGGTTCTAAGGAGTATCTTGGGTGGTTGTATGGACGGATTGTATAAAAAAACAAAATATGGTAAGTTTTGTGTTTTGAGAAGTGAGTGTGTTTAATGGATTGAGTTAAAAACCTAGGTGAATCTGTAGGTATAAAACTGTTTGTGTTCTGAACTTTTAAGTGTTGGGTCTTTATAAGTTAGTAAACTCTTTATAAGTTAGTGTTTATTTTTATAAACAGTGATCTAACAAACAGTAATTTTTTCGTCAAAGTTATTATGTGTTTTTACCTGGTTTGTGTCTATGTAATGGTTATGATAAATATTTTCGAATGGCTGAGTTTGCTAAGGAATGTTTATGTGTGAATAATGCTAGTTGAATTAATATGATTTTTAGAAGGACATATTTCTGTTCATTAGCGAATGACATGTTTTGATGATTATTTATTTAAGAGTAAACTTTTTAAAATGAATTTCTGTTGTGTATGTTAAGTAAAGATAACTTTTGGAAGCATACAACACTTGAGTAAAATCCAGTGGCAGTTTATTTCTTGAATTACTTCGGTTCTGTTAATTGAAAATGTTTCAAATGGTTCGGTGCATAGTATGCGATTTGGAAGTAGAAAAAGTGGTTGGTTTTTTTCAAGACCTATATTTTAAAGGTGTGGGAATAAGAACGGAAAAGGTCTGGCTGTGTCAAGAACGCAGAATGCAGGACGTAGCCTCACGAATTGTGGCGTCAAATGTTACAGAGTCAATAGACTGATTATGTGGATTGTGAGTCGTTGAATGTCATTAATTTTGAGAATGTAAAACAACTTGATATTATTTGTGAGCATATGTGAGCGTGTGCTCACAAGATAGTACATAAAAAACCTACAAAATTAAAAAAAAGTGCTACGATGATTTTGCATAAAATGGCGGCAATTTGAATTTTTTCGAAAAATGCTAATTGTGGGCGTAAAAATCCAAATTTCTTTATCCAATTTTAACCACGTGTTTATAGTATCAACATACACGGTTTCTCGAATTTCCATGAAAGTCTACCAAATTGTTTTGTTATTTACTGCATTTTTAGTGAAGAAAAACGAAATTTTTGTTTTTGAGTCTTGGATTTATTTGTAAAGTATGTATAATGATTTAGTTCGATAGTTTATTCATTCTCAAATGTTTTGCATTTTTTAATTTTTTCTACGACCATTAGAACCGGAGATATTAAAAAATAGTGTATTGATGCTCTTAAAGTGTACCAAAAATGCATATTTATGCAATTTTCTCCGATTTCACAAAAAAATTGTTTTGACTTCATCTTAACATACGTAATGAAAAATAAAAAATCCTACTTACCGATTACATCATAACTTGGCTTTTTTATGTTTAATTTCCCTCTACTATGCAGAAAACAGGTTGTTAAATTGTGCAATTGACAATACAGAACGTAAATTTGGTCATTAGCTATTTCTGATTTCATGGCTTTTAAATATCATGTTAAAAGATAAGCAAATTCGTAGATACGGCTACGAAATTAGCACGCAGCATACCTTGAGCAAGATTAAGGTCTTGAAATGATAATGGAATATTCGGTACATAATAAATTTTCTTCGTGTACTTAGAAAAGATTTGTTGACTGTATTTATGAACAATAATCTTTCTTTTCTTCATGATAAAGTTCCTTGAATTGATTACATATCCATGATTTAGGTGGTTTTATCTACCCATCTTCTTCCAGTTTTGGTAAGCTGTGAATTTTATTTAGAAAATATAGTAAATATTTTATAAACATTCAGTCTTGTTTATTGTTTTCAGAAAAGTAATTAGAGGTTTTTTAAAATTGAAATTTATCGTTAAACCTAACACCTATTTTTGCAATATTAGTGCAAGTTTTAAAGATAAGCACAATATATTAATTCAAAGGATAAACTTGCATTTTTAAATAAGTTATGAGCACAATTGATGTTCGGATATTTTTATATTTCACCAGACTAAAATTAATATTCGCTGTTGATAGTGCAGTTCGCACGGATGTTTACATGTTTTTAGTGCGAACCTGTCTAGTCCAAGTATTGACGAGTGCTTTATTCTATAATCTTGGTGGTGGCTACCCTGAAACTCCACGAGTCCGCAATCGGTATTTTCTTGGTGTCCACAATCTCGATGAGCTTACTTAAGTCATACAGGTCAAACAAAGGAGTCTGAAACTAGAGTTCATAAGCACAGACGAAATTTTAATTCATTAGAACACAATGTCGTAACATTCCATTCTATAGAAAATGATCATTTGATGGATTAGGGTAGCGCTGTCTAACTTATTCTAGCACACGGACCATTTTCTCTATGGTTTTCGTGGACTGAGGACGTTCCGACCGGGTGCTCCGTGATGAGACCTTAGCAGAAAGCCGAGTCTCGTTCCGTTGTCTACGTAGAGATCGACACTTCTCGACGACCCACTTTAGGGAAGTGATTCCTATTCTCCATCGTAGAGAACTTCCGTAGAGCCTCTCGTGCCATGGGAAACGAGTTCTCTACGTAGAAAACGCGTATTTCGCAGAAGGCTATGGCGCATTCTCGTTGTGTTGTTAGGGTATGTGTTTCGTGATGTGTGTGTTATTCTGTTAACTCATTCTTTTGCTAACTTAGATACTATAATAAAAACAATGTTAAATAACCCTTATATAAATACGACTTATACAAATTAAATACCTAGTTCTATTTTGAGTCAATTACAGAACGGATTCCTCTGAAGAGTCTTCAATACTTTCAAATTCCATAAGAACACAAATACTGATTAAATCATATACCAACTCCGCCACATTTTCATTAATAACTAAACTCTAATTTCTACTTATAAAAATAGGGTATCTATTCCTAGTTTCTAATCTATATTTCGAAGAATCATTTATAGTAATTTATCATTAGATAAATGTATCCAGATTCATAAATTTTATTATCTTATTGGGAAACATCGAAAGTGACCAATTGAGAAATAAAGATAGAAAGTTAAAAAATTGTTCCCAAAAACAGTGTAATTAAAATATTACAATAAATTGTATAAAACTACAATCATTTATTTACCATGTAGATTTGAAGAACCAACAATTTGGTATGTTAACATCTACGTATACGACTATGTACAAATAATTGATTGCCCATTACAACAAACGACGTCAACAAACAATTGTTAATATTTTCAAAACTAGAGTAATATGTGGAAAAGGGTAGTGTCGAATTTTAATTTTATCCGTGTACGTAAATGTGTGTATTTCTCACGTTGGTAAACAAAATACAATGCTCGTTCCCAATGCAGCAAGACAACTGACTTCTCCACGATGCGTTGTTGCCACATGTACCACATATACTTGACTACTCCCTAGAAAAATGAACGAGAATCGCTTAGAGGGGTCTACGTAGTCTCCATTCCTAAGCCGTGGAAAAATCTCTACGCGGAACGAGAATCGGCCTGTAGGTAGCCCAGCCGCTGCAGAGGAAGAGGTAAGTTGTCCACTGGTATTTCAAAGAGCGGCAATATTTAAGATGAGCTAACTGACAGTTTTATTTCTACTTTACCTTATTCTTCTCTAATTTTTTTTTCACGCACTATTTATTCTTTTATATATATTCTTTGTTACATTACTTCATCTCTTTGTAAGTTTACATCACTGCTTGTGAAAGCAGTGATGTAAACTCACAAAATATCCGTGCACATTTTACTATTATGCCTTTCTCTTTGTCTTTTTTTGATTGTATTTATGGCAAATACCATTCAAAAAGAATATGCTCATGTGGTAGAGGGAATTTTACGCTATGGAGGACATTTTAAACAACTCGTGTCCGCTATTGCAGATGTTGTCCAAGAGAAGTTCAAATCGTTTCATCGAGCGTCAATTGGAGGAACTCCGCCTGCAACTAGTGCAGAAAAATAAAATAATTGACTACCTCAAGAACCAACTAGTTGAGAGGACGGACAGTCTGGACCAATAACCAGCGGAGGAAGTGTATCTGAATCTTTTGTGTAGAAGAGACCCAGGGGGAGATACGGACGCTTTCGTCATTAGTGTGTCTCGAAACAAGTATAGATGTTCAAATATTTGACATTGCGGGCAGCCAAATTCAATTTTTTTCAATTAATTTGTTTTAAGTCATGTCTTCGTCGTGAGACATTACATGACATATGTCACATTTCATTATATATTACATTTCGTGTCTAGTTTATCAATCCTAGTGTTATTTGCCATAGTCGTGTGACATAATTATTGAAGATCTCATAATTCTCTTTTTTGCAATCATTCGGTGAGTTGTCTCCATTGTCTGTTCTCTAGACTTCATTTCAGTGAAATATTGCCCTCTTTCAGCTCTATATAAACTACATTCCCAAATTACATGTTCCACTTCTTCATCTCCTTGCAAACAAACACATGTATCATCATCTCTCCGTTTGATCCTTTGTAAGTAACTATTGAAACGACCAAGGCCTGTTAGTATTGCTTTCCCTGACTGGAACCATTTCCTTTTTTATACGTGAATGTCATATCCGGTATAAATTTAAAAGTTAGTCTTCCTTTTTCACGCTTCTACTAATATTTTTGTTATTTTTTTCATCCCTCCCTTTTCTTCAATTCTAACAGTTTTGCCATCTATTTCAAGTGTTTTCTCTGTTCTCATTGCAATTCTCAAAGCCCACTTTTGCATGGCCACATCGATTGGCAAGACTCCCAGCAATACGTTTAGGGCGTCTGTGGATACCGTTCTATACGCTCCATAACCGTTGTAATCTTACTAATCTATTTCTCATTAGGCTACTGAAAACCTTAAGGAGAAATTTAAAAAGGCACCTGGAATTGACGGAATCAATAATTTTACATATTTTCATATTAAAGATAGTTTGAGGGAAATTCTGCTGAACATTTTCAACGAGTGCCTAGAGAAAGGATATTTCCCCGACTGCTGGAAGGAATCAAGAATTATACTTTTAATTAAATCCAAGGATAAACCTAGGGATGAAGCAAAATCATACAGGCCAATCAGTCTTCTCCCAGTTTTAGAAAAAACCTTTGATAAGATTCTAGATTCAAAACTAACCTCTTTTCTGGAAGATCAAAATTTAATTAGCCCCCGTCAGTTTGGGTTCCGAAAAAAACTATCAACGGAAGACGCTATTCGATGCCTCTTGAGTGATATTGAGTATCTGGGACACTCACATAAGTATGTTTGTAGCATATTTGTAGATTTTGTAGGAGCTTTCGACAATGCGTGGCTTCCATTCTTAATCGTCCAATTGGAAAAGTATCAATGTCCGGAAAACCTGGCCAAAACCCTAATCAGCTTTATGACAAATAGGAAGACTACCTTCGTACTGGGAAGTTTTAGAACTACAAAAATTCCTAAATAAGGGTTGTCCCCAGGGATCACACTTGGGGCCCACTTTATGGAATGTTATAATTAACAGCTTACTACTAGTCCTAGAAAAGCGAGGGCTATGAGCAGTAGCGTACGCAGATGATCTGGTTATTACCTTCAACGGTAACTCCAGGAAAGAAATTGAAGAGACTGCGAGTTTCATTGGAGGAATATTAAACACATGGACCAATGAATCTAAACTAGAAATTTCGTCAAACAAAACAAAGGCAGTCGTTTTTAAAGGAAACCTTTTGAGAAATCCAAAACCTTTTCAAAATTCAAAACAAAACAATTTCTGTATGTGATAAAATAAAATATCTAGGACTAATCCTCGATTCTAAATTATCGTTTCTGACACGTTCAACATCAAACAAATAAGGCTGCTATACTTTTTGGCAAGTTAAATAGAATTGCAACAGTAAACAAATTCTTTAATAAAGAATTTTTATTCATAATTTATAAAGCGGCTTTTCTGCCAATTGTATTCTATAATGTTTCTATCTGGATTCATAGAATCGATCATACCCATATAATCAGAGCTCTAAACAAAGCTCAAAGAGTACCTCTACTGCTCTTGACAAATGCCTATAAAACATCATCGCTCGTCTCTCTAAACGTGATATCGGGTTTATTACCCAAGAACCTACAGGGTAAATACATAGACAGCTGTAGAAACTACATAAAAGGGAAATACTTCAATATTGAAGGCACCATTATTAAACCTGGAACCCTAGGAAGGAAGTTTCGTTCAGTAATATATAGCAGTTATAGTAGACTATGGCAAAATGTATGGGACTTGACAGAGAGTGCAACAGCGAGGAATTTTCTTCCTAAGGTGGATCACATAAGAATGACTTTACTGCACAAACACACTATCTGGCGCATTACAGGGCATGGGCCTTTTAACAAAAACCTTGCCCGTTTTAAGTTAGTAAATACCCCTAAGTGACCTCTATGTGGGGAGGAGGAAGAGACATCTCTCCATGCTCTTCTGGAGTGTCCAGGATACATGGACTTAAGGGATGAAATCGAGAAGAAAATAAATTTGAGCATTAACTCTCATCCACGATTTCTACAGACGAAATTCGGAATTAACATTTTCAACGACTTCTGCTTCAAATTAATTGAAAGAAGATTGTCAATTGAAAATGAAGATTATATTTGGCAGAAGATTTTTCTATTTGTGTATTTGCCCTGTTGAGAAATTATATTACATTGTGATTTATATTTTGTTAATCTATATTTATTTATAACGTACAATTTAATGTTATATTTTGTACGTTTTATGTTAATGTGTATATTCATGTATAATTTATTTTGTTAGTATACATCACGCTTTGTTTTATAACAATTCTCTAGTGGATGTTTTCTTCGTTTTATTTCTAAGTTCTATCTACGAATTTCTTATATACTAGTTTGATCTCATTTCTTGCAGAATGGAGTTCAGGGTCCAGGAAGGGGGCGGAGGTAAGAAGGTCCTTGTTGATGGGTATAACATTCTTCCAGTTCTAGCGGGAGTGGCATTTCTCTGTCCAAAAATTGAGTATATGTTAGTCCCTAGACTGGAGGGGTTAATGAACCTACTAGACGTAAAGAAATCATACGAGGGTAAAACCTCTAAAATCTACTTATCCTGTACCCCTTATTTAAAGGAACATGGGAACAAGCGCCGGGGTAAAACTTCTACTTCTTCAGGTCATTTACTGTTTCTGTCACCTTTTTCAATCTTCTTTATTAGTAATCCCCTGGTGTGTGGTCTCCCATGTGGTAGTAGGAAAATTTCGCGTAGGCATGTTTCTTTTCACGATTCACACATTATCGACTTTTCGGCGTCTTCATTCTCGGGGTCGGAAACGGAGGACCACTCCTTTTGTGACCGTACCCTGAGAATGTTAGGCAAATGGTCTCTTTCTCTTTGCTCGATATCATGTGGTTTTCTAACTCTTCCTCTTAGAAAATTCCATCACTGGCTACTTCATCCCCCTCATTTGACCATCACCACGAAGAACCTCCCCTGAACCCTGAATCCATTGCAATAATTCAGTCCCCAACTACTAGAATCCTCGGAAATCTCTTCTGTCTTTTATTTTAATTATAATTACCCAATAGTGGATAATATTATTCTTTCAAAAGCAGAGGATTCTAGACTTCTAAATTTCATAATTCAATTGCTAATATTTCGAACTATGGAGGACGGAGATTCGGTGAGGTGGCCGATTCCGCCCGTAGTAATGGAGGTGGCTCTGTCTCAGGAGGGAATCCCTTGTTAGGGATTCTTCAATCAATTGAAAAAAGGAGGCATGTAAGTTTTGATCTTACAATACTCCTTCGAAATTTTAAAGCACTGTATAGCAGGGCTGTTTTTAATTTTCAGCTGCATACCCTGAGTGCTATTCAATAAATTATTTCTAATTCTATCAGTTACTAATATTTTACTACCCTTCTACTAAATTCAAAATTCTGTTTCTTAAATTTTAGTTATTTTACCTTATTTATTTATTTATTACCCTTACCTTTACCTATGATTATCGTTTCTTTAACTTTATAACTTTTTACTCTACTTTATTACTTTTGTATTCTTTCTGTTACTTTTTACTTCTAATTTTTACTTTTGTACTTTTACCTTTATTTTTACTTTGTACTTTTTACTTTTACGTTTTACTTTTATTTCACTGTTATTTGCTTTTTAATCTATTTAATTTATATACTGTTCTTCTTTAATTAACAAACACCTTAATTCACTCCGGAAAACTTTTCTAGTAAATTCATTTTAAATGTTAGTCAATGCGTAAATTTTAGCTTATGTCAACTTTATTTTCGACAAAGTGCTAGATAGTAGAAAATACCCGCCTCCTCGTGGTAAGGACGGGAAACATGGTGCGATGACAAGTTCATCGCATCATGGCTAAGTGGTGCTAAATCAGCTCAAACAGCAAAAGACAACTGTACTTTTGACGAAAAGTATTTTTACAGCCAAGTACATAATCCATTTGAACCTTTGGCGACTAACCTTTTTGGTTTAACTTTTAATTGACAAAGGAGTAAGGTACAAGCTTTGCTTAGGCACTTGCTCCTAATAAAGTATTTTTACTAATTATGGCTGCTGATTTAAAATTATGAAAATAATCTATTTCTCATTGCGACATTTCTGATCACCTTTGACCAAACATTACAGTCATAAAATCACTGACTCCATCATTCCTTTATAGAGAGCTAATAGGTTCTTTTTCTTGACATAGAATTTCGTTAAACCGATAGGCGGCGTTTGGGTTGGGCGGCTACGCCATGATTGGCCGGCGGAGCGGAACCGGATGGGGCGGGAGTGGGTTCTCTGCGCTTGGAGACCGAGTAAAGCGGAGCGCTCGGGGGGAGTTAATGCCCAACTCCAGGCGCTGCTTAAGATCAAGCCATTGTCAACATTAAGAGTGTTCTGGCAATTTCTATGGCTTCTTTGATCCGTCTGGGTCACCAACGATCCTCCTTAGTAATTATCCGAGTTTCATCAAAATTAAAATCATGCCCCGCCTCTATCGCATGGAGGGCTATGGCTGACTTGGTTGTCCTTCAATATTTGAAATGTCTAATGTGTTCCCTCATTCTCTCTTCCACTTTTCGTCCGGTTTCCCCTATGTATTCGCGACCGCATTTACAAGGTTTGGAGTAAATGCTGGCCGACGCGAGAGGGGGGGTAGCTTGTCTTTAACTTTAACAAGAGATTTGCCTAACTTTTCAGGGCGCTGTAGACAGGTCTTATGTCATGTCTCTTGAGAATTTTACCCACCTTGTCAGTTACTCCTTCCACATATGGGAGTAAGGCGATTTTAGAAAACTCGCGGTTTTCTTTATCTTCCGAACGAACGTTATGATGCGATTTGAGAGCATTGTTTATGGCTTTGTTGTTGTAGCCATTATTGCGGAAAGTATCACGCAAGAGTTCCATTTCTTGGTCTAAACTCTCTTTGTCACACACGTTTTTGGCTCGGGTGACTAAGTTTTTAACTCACCACGTTTGATAGCCGGATGGTGGTGTGACTCAGCATTCAAATAATGGTTTGCGTTGCCTTGCGGTAAACGCTATGCGCAAGGGAGCCGTCATTCTTCCTTTTTACGAGAACATCTAAAAACGGCAACTGACCATTGGATTCAATTTGCATAGTGAATTTGATGTTTGTATGAGCCTGGTTGATGAAATCCAAAAATCTGTTAAGATTTTCTCGTCCATGTTGCCATATGACGAAGGTGTCATCCACGTATCGCAACCAAACTCTAGGTTTTAATAAAGAATTTTCTATAACCTCATTTTCAAACGCTCCCATAAGGATGCTGGCTATGACAGGAGAAAGGGGTGAACCCATAGCAGCTCCTTCTACTTAGGAGTAAAATTTACCATCAAACTGGAAAACAGTGGAGTTAAGACAAAATTCAGTCGGTTTAGCCCACTCCAACAGTAAGCCTCGCTGTCCAAGCTGTTGTTCTATGACATTTAGTGTTTCGCGGTCCGGAACCTTCGTGAAAAGTGAGCCAACATCGAAGCTCACCATGAGTTCCTCGTCGTCTAGAGTTATCTCACTTAGAACATCTACAAGATGTTCTGAATTTTTGATAGTTGACGAGATAGTATCAGTCAGTGGTAAAAGTTCTTTTGCTAGAAAATGGGCGAGAGGTTGAGTTGGTGCGTTGATGGCACTCACTATAGGTCTCAGGGGGACACCAGATTTGTGCACCTTGGGGAGACCGTACATTCTAGGCATGACATTGTTATTTCTTTTTAAGGATGGTTTAGTCCGAACGGGTATAGATGAAGCATTGCTGATAAGTGCATTGACTTCAGTCCTCAACTTTCTAAAAGGGTTTGTACTTATCGGAGAGTATGTTCCGTCGCTCAGGAGTTCTTCCACCTTGTTGATATATTCACATTTCTCCATAACTACTGTGGCGTTACCTTTATCCGCTGGCAATATCACTAAATCATCTCTTTCCTTAAGAGATCTTAACGCACTTCTTCCTTCTTTATCTGGTTTGGCTCCAGATATGACCTTCGACGTTTCTCTCCTGATTTCTTCCGCGATGTTGGGAGAAATACCTACCAATGCACCTCGACACCTGAAATAATATCGCCAATGGATGTGTGTTTTGGCGTAACGGCGAAGTTAAATCCTTTCTCCAGTAAGGACAAAGTTCCTTCCTCAAGAGGTTCACCTGAAAAATTGATAACACTATTTGCAGGTTTAGGAAAAGGCTTAGTATTTTTCCGATTCTGTGATAGTTTTTCAAATTTTCTTATTTGCTGAGATCTCGTTTTGTCAACGGACCATATGGCATGGCTGGCGGAGACAGAATCCTCCTTAGCCCAATCATCATAATTGAGTGATGTCGCTAGATATAAATGTAAGCGGTATAAATCCGTTTCAAGAGAGGTTAGACATCTCATATAACGGATTCGTTCCCTCAACGGGGCTTGAGCCGAACGTTTGAGTATACGGCGAACCGCAGGACTTGCTAAATGGTGTTTAATTTTCACACAGTTTGGTATGATTTCCTCGTCACGACATCACATAAGAAAAGTCAAATGACATAAATGTAAAAGAATTTATTGATTTTAATAAAAGTTAAATTCGTCTTGTACTTTATCACGCCAATGCTGTAGCACTTTTTAAATAACTTATAACAATTTCAAAAACTATTTTCTTGCATGGTTGTGTTGCCGTATGGCTCATATTAATTTAGTTCCATGTGTACTCAACTTTGGCACGGTTGTGTAATTTAATTCTGTAGCCCCATCCTGGCCCGGGTTTTTCTCCGTTTTTCCTTCGGGTAGAGGCGGATTTCTTATACAGGTTCTCTAGGCTTTGTCTAGGGGCGTGTTTATTGTAACAATAAATCGTGAATTTAGTGTTTTTTCAACTCTTATGATTTTTAAACACTATACTCAGAATAATCTATAGTTCGATAATAACTTGTACATGTAAATTTACAAACATATTTGCGTTAAATTACAAACATATTGACATTATATACGTATTGTAACTCGCAGCTAACTTTTTATCTTATCTAGGAACTTTTGCTGAAATTTTTGAATCCACCTCTGCCTTAGGGCCCTTGATCGGAATTGATGGGATGGTCCCTTGCTTGCTTCCGGAGAGTAAATTAGTTTATTGTCCTCCACGTGGTCATATGCAGTGTGTACTGTTTTTTGACAATAAATTTATTATTATAAATTTATTATTATTGTCTGACTTTCTTATCCCTCTAATTAGAGAAAACTCTAGATTGTTTGGCTATATCCTCCCCGTAGAGTGCAGTCAAATATAAACGTAGGCTTCCGCGGCCGGAGTCAATATAAGCTTGTTTGTCCGGGACAAACCGCGTCTTAGTAGATGTTTCGGCCATCGTGCTGTGGACTTCTGGGTAATGTCAGAGTCGTGCATACCTAAGTCGCTGTCGTGTTCTGCGAGGTCGAACGTGTTACGCGTCGGTTATACAGATTGGGTTGGGCGGCTACGCCATATTATTATACGATCCTTAATAGTTGGCAGTAATTTCTTTTATTTTGTTTTCCACGTACGTAATGTGTGAGTTGAAATTTAATTTTGAGTTCACCATTACTCCAAAATAAATATATTCCTCTTTATTCTTATCCGTTTACCATTTAACTTCAAATATGGTTCCATTTTTCGCACATTTTTCATTCCAAAAATCATACCTAGGGTCTTTTCCGTCGCTGTATCCAAATAATGTTCACCACACCATTTAGCGCGTTTCTCTTGCAATTTGTTTCCTTGCGCTTCCACGTCTCTAAGCGATGTACCCCCTACGAATACGGCAATATCCGCATACGCAACAACTTGATATTCCTCCTCCTTAGTATGTTTCATTAACCAATTAGTAGATTCCAGAACAGGGGACCTCCATGGGATTCCTGTGGACATGCTTTATCATTTTTATATATAATGATCTTATCTATATCCAAATAGGAATATCTGATTTGGAAATAGTCTGCTAATATGTTGTGCATATATCTATCGATCTTCATATGCCGCATATGCTTCAATACCAGTTCCCATTGTACATTATTAAGTGTGCCACTTATACCTATGAAAATTACGAGTCCAACTCACTTCGTCCTCTTATTAGTTCCCGTTGTTCATCTTCCCCTGCCTAACTCGAACTGCTCCTCTTCAAGAACGTTTGCTTGTTCAATGTAATTTAAAGCCTCCGTATAATTATCTCACATAATTTCCCATAGCAAGGCAGCAAACTGATCGGACAATACAAATTGGGATTCTCCATATTCCTATAATTTCCTTTGTAAAACGCGTATAATTTTGCTATTTTCCATTGAGCAGGAAATATTCCTCTTTTGACACACGTATTGAAAATTAACCTTAAGTTATACCCGTTCTTCTCAAATACGTTTCTTATCATCTCGTTTGTTCTTTTGTCAAAAAACAGGACTTTTCCCTTGTTTTAAATTCCTCACCGCCTCGACAAGTTCATTCTTCGTTATTTCTTCAAAATTTTCAATTCTCACAGCTTTTCCCACTCTCTTTTCTGATTATTTCTCGGTAACATGAAATCTAATAATTTCTGGCCAGTGCCCATCCAATTCGTAGTCCTTACGCCATTAACCAGAAAAGTATTCCACACTTTCTTGTTTCCGTTTAACCTTCTCCCGCGCTATCAAGTACGGCAGACCCCACATGTTACGCTGCATATTTTCTGCAATAAACGTCTGTCAGGTTTTCTCTTTCATCTCTTTTATCTTCTTTCTGAATTCCCTCATAACTTGTTTATAATTTTCTCCCTCTTTCTCCATCCTTTTTCCTTTCCGTCGTCCCCATTGAAGTATCTTTCCCGTCTTTGCTTTCTTCTTTTTCAGCTTTTGGTTTCACCATATCTTTCCCGGTCTTACCTGTTTTTTAACCCTTGGTGCACATTGGTGCACCGTTTTCTACAAAGTTAATTGTATTCCATCCACGTAGTCCACAACATCATTTATTTCACCATTACAAATATTTGATGTTTGTAGAGTATCACGAAACAATTTCCAATTAACTCGAAACAGATCCTTTTCTTGAGACCTATGATGCTGTTGTATTCTTTTCTCTATTTTGAACAGTATCCCTCTATAGTCAGACAAAATTCCTGGATCTATTCGGCAGTTATTAATCTCAAACACTTGAATTCGTTTTTTCAGTGTTAAATCTATAACTGACTTTCCTCTATCTCGTACAAACGTATATACTCCGTATTCATTCCATATAATTAAACCATAGCGTAGTATTATATCTTCAATCATCGCACCGTTCACATTTGACAACCTGTCCCCCAAAATCGATGATCTCCCGTTGCCATCCACACATCTTACCATCTTGTCATGCTTATTTCTGCACAGAGGATCATTCAACTTCTCATTTGCATTTGCCTTTCCCTCTGAAGTATCCATTATTATGTAATTTTCTTCTTTATTACATGTTACAATATATGTATTACAGAATTTCCGTATTACTAAGACCTATAGTTTTGTGTTCACGATTACTATGCATGCAACTGTTTTCTCTTCTAACACTATAATTAATTTTTGTGACATAATTTGCCGAAACATGTGTATTATTCCTGAAAACATGCCACATCAATTTCTTCCTTATCCAAGTAACTATTTTTTCTCGCAACGACATGATGCTCCTCTGTAAATTCATCGTAAAATTTTTATCCCAATAATTAATTCTCATAACTTCTATTTTCTCAGCTCCTTTATACTCCGGGCATGTCTTTTCTACCACTTTAGATTAGCATCTAATCCGCTTTTATTACAGTTTGCACATTGACAGCTAGCACTTTTATTTGCACATGATTCATAGCTTTGGCCATTCCCACCACAGTGACCGCAGATATCGTCCATATTCTTACACTACTTCGCCAATGGCCAAATCTTTGACACTTGTAACAACGGACAGGCGTCCTGCACTCTGACACGATAGCTCTGTAATCCGAAATATATTCTTCTTTATTTAGTATGTGTTTCCCAAATTTGTAATCCACGGCTATTAATCTTCTCACTGACAGTGTACCCTCTCTCGGCGTCGCAAATACCTTTGTACTGTTGATAAAATCTTGTTTGTCTTTTCAATTCCACCAGGTTTTGTTCAAAAATCCCACATAGTAGTATCTCATCATCAATATCACTCCCTATACCATGCAACACGATATAGGGCAGCCTACTCTTTGGTCGGTGTAAATTAATCTCCTCATCGTTTTGCAACATGGCCTTCAGGTTTTCGATATCCTTCTGTCTCCCCCGCAACTACCAAACTTTTATTTTTATTCTCTGTCATTTCCACTATCAATACATTTGTTTTAATTCTTTCTTGAATTTAGCGTTTGAATACCTCGGAAAACAATTCTTCCCCAGTTGTAACTTCTCTCCCGCGTCTGTTATCTTCGTGACAATCCTCTCTTCTGCCATCCTCATAGCTTCCATTTTGCAAGTTTATTTCTTTTACCTCATTAGCTTCTTTATCTCCTCAATTTTTCTCTCCAACACCCCAAGCTTTACTGTCTGTCTAACATCTTGTTCCTTCTCTTTCCTCATCAATTGTTCACTCATCATATTCCATCTCTCGTTCACAACAATTACTAATCTTTCTTCCAGAGTTGGAATAACTTCCTGATGAAAACAATCTACAGAGTCCACATCTAATTTTCTCCCCAGATTTTCCATCTCACACTGCAAATCCATCATTCCCTCCAATGTTAATATCCTTTCTCTTAATGTCGCATTTTCCTTTAACAGATTAGTAGTGCACCATATGTCCCTCACGTCATTTTTTATCTGCTTCTGTTGCTTCCCACATACTCTCTGAAACTCATCACATTCAAATATTTCGTTAAACTTCTCGTACAATGTATTCGTTTTATAATTTGTCCCTTTTCTTTCATCATCATCGAATTTCTTATTCTTTCTCGTATTTTTCATAACAAAATCTGAGCCATCCTTTTGTGTGCTGCCGGTACTTCTTAGTTTCTGCCATCTTCTAATTCTCCTGAAGTGTTTTTCTCCACTAAATCTATAATTTATGTCTGGTATTAAACCAATTTACTTTGTAAAATATTCAATCTGTATATTTGAACATCTGTTAACAATAACTTTATTTTTTTATTGTTTTGCAAAAAGTCGTAATTTCTAATCATAAATTTTCTTTAAATTATTAATTTTCAGGTTTCCATTTTTCTTTTCATCACATAAATATTCTCCATTTAATACCAAACGATTCTGTGTTTGTACGACTAACATATGATAAACAGTTCTTGAGTTATCAGGAAAAGTTCGTATTTGAATGTTTTCCTCGGAAGAGATTTGTCTATATCAAACAAATTTAACTGAGAATTACGATAATAACTAATCATACATTTCCATATAAGACCCTTTACGTATACATGATCACCGGACTGAAAGTATTTTTTCCATGTCCTAATGTTAAATGCATCTTCTACTATTGCACACTCCACTAGACCCTGTTAGCGTGCCACCGTGAAACCTGGTATAACATATAGTAGTTCTTTCATGTCAAAGAGAGTGCTAGCATTTGCACACATTTCCAGTGGGCCTTTAAAATACACTTTCCATGATCTTGTAACGTTTGTAAATAACCATGCCAGCAAATCACTTAAATTTAAATATATCTGCCACTGTTCATATATTAGAGCTACTAGAAGCTGAAACTATTAAAAAACTCTAGCTTGTCACATCTCAATTTTCAAAGTTGCTCCATGTTAAGGCATAAAACTCAGGGTAAGATCAGGTCTATAATTGTTAAATTTGTTAATTGTAGGAAACGTCAGAAATTTTTGCCGCCAAGCACCACCTAAGGGGAAGCCACATCATGATCCGAGGGGACCTGACACACTTGCGCCTTGAGATATTGGATGTCGCTGTTCAGCGCTTCTCTTTGAGGTCTCTTCGAAAACACGGATGAATTCACTTCGTGACTCCCCGCACCTTTAGGGAAAATTTTGAATTCAGTTAGCTGCTTAAATAGGCACATAATAAAGGACATGCTGGGAGGAAAGAGAGACTAGTGAACATCAACTGTCTGACTTCCCCCTATATGGACCGGAAAGAGGAGAATATAAACGAAGAATAAGAAATGTAAGATTGACAACACTACAGGATCATCACGCACGAATAAGAAGTAAACAAAAATTTGAATTATTCCACAATTTTGTTACACAATTAAAGCTAATTAGGAACATATATAAAGAAGAGCTAGAAGGTAGATGAGCGTCCGCCTCCCCACGCCAGGGAATGTTGTTCACAAAAGCTTTCACGCGCTGAAAAAGATAACAAAACAAATAAAAAGGAGAAAATATAGAGAATGAGCCTTGTATTGACTTAGTTATAGACAAGGCGGTATTTGTACCAAAAGCTAAAATAAATGAAAACAATCGTTAGCTGCTTCCGAAAAGCGCTCCTGACTCCATGCCTGCTGCGTGCTTCTCGCTCGCCAACGGAGTAGCGCCTCGGGCACCGCCATCTTCATACGTCTGATTCTGCTAAGTATCTGCTAACGGACTCTGCATCGATTTAGATTCGAGTGGTGACGATTCCGTCGACCAGGCAGATGCCAATCCTTCAGTTACTTCATTGTCTCTCCCACCATGTGATCCCTGTGCCTTCTGCAAATGCAACTGCTTTTGCACATTCTTTTCCGACTTAATAAATGTCCTCTCTCGCACAGCGAAACTCGTCATGCTCTTCGTCTCCTTAAAGCCACCGACCGTCTTAAACATTTAGGAAGACTTAAAGGTTCATTTCCTAAGCCCAGTTCCTTTTCTCATCTCGGTTCTAAAGAACTTGTTCAACTAGCCCATGTTTCTCGAGCGTTCGGGAAAGAAAAAGAAGAACCCAGCGGGGACTCCAGCGTAGGCGCCAGCGACGCTCTGGTGGAACAGCTGCCCTCTACCCCTGCCACCATGAGTGGGGAAGAGACAGTCGGGGATGCTTACTTTGCAGGTACCGGGGGCGACGGTTTCGTCACTCACAACCGCTTTTTTCGGTCATGCCGCTCCGCCACCCCTGCGTCACCCTCACCACCGGTCAACCGTTTTGTCCTCGTCGAAGACGATAGTGAAGGAAACTGTTGCTGATGTGGACCCCTCTGGCTCCGTTCCCCCGTCTGCTCCCACTCCGACTCTTCGACCGCCCAAGCCACCCCCTCCCTGCTCCGAGCGGTACCTCTCGGCACTCCGCCTCTATCACATCCATCGCCCCCTCCTCTTCCCGTGCTGCTCGCCCTTGCGTCAACCGTAAGTCTTTCGAAGCCATCTTTTTGGAAAAGCTTGACAACGAGCGGAACATGCTCAAGGAACTACAGAAGGAATACTCTGGTCGCTTGACAGCAACCACAAACTCAAACCCATATTGTCCGCCCTGAGACGATCGCGGACACGCTGTGGTGGTGAAACGGCTGGAAGAGATTCGTATCTCAGACCATGCTTTTTCTACCACCGCGTAACCCCGGAGCGGGGACAGCGCGTCGTCATCCGTCGTCAGAGACCACCGCCGAGCTCACCGAGATCGTATTTTTTGTCTCCGAGATGGTGAGGAAGGGTCCCTCTGGACTCACATCTCTGGACTTTTACACCGTCCAGGTGAACATGACCCAAGTCCCCGATCTTCTTCACCTGCAAAACAGGGTTGCAATCAAGGTGACCCATCGCAGCGACAAAGCTCCTCGCTGTCTGAACTGTCCGCAGTGGGACCACACTCCTAGCCGTTGTAGTCACCCCGTGGCATGTCTGGAGTGCGCCGGCCCCCACGCTATTGATGCTAACGACCGCGAGAATGCCGGCCGCTGCGCGAATTGCGACTCAGACGCGCACGTTGCCTCCTTCTCCAAACGCCGCGTGCTCTTTGAGCTGAAGGCACAGATCGACCATGATACGGAAGACACAGATCGGCCATGCGAGAGAAGCTCGTGAGTCGGCTGTCCTAAGGTACAGGACTGCCACCTTTGCACGCCCCGCAGTTTCGTCCACTCTCCCCTCGCTCCTTCATTCTGTTCGTTTTGCCCGGACCGACCTCGACAGCACCCGCCGTGTGACTCTTCAAATTTAATACCTAAAATTCGAATCTTATCCATTGCCACATGGAATTCTCAGGGCAAGGTCGTCCAAAAAAGGCCTTGTGAAGTATTCAACTTCAGTACTCCTAATCCACGAAACCCATCTAAATCCAGAAAATCGTTTCTCCATCCCCGGATATAGCATCTATCGCGACGATCGCGCTACCAAAGGTGGGAAACCGCGATCGCGGTGCGTCATCACCCCCATGCACCTGCTCACCCCCGCGCTCGTTAGTATCCAAGCAACCGCAGTCGAAATAAGAACCTCACGAGAACCCATTATTTTTGTTTTATTTTATAAAACATCGTCGAGTGGCCTTCTCGACTCTGATCTCACCTCGCTATTTCACTTAGGACCTGTCGTAATTATCGCGGGTAATTTTAACGCCAAAAACTGAAATTGAGGCTGTCGCCTGACGAACGACGCCGGGGTATCACTTCTCAACTTCTCAAATTCCACCCTCACCGTTGCCCGCGCACCACCTACCGGCCCCACCCACCTCTACGAAAAACACACGAAATTTTAGATATCATGCTACACCCTGACCCCTTGCCATCCCCGTACACTCTTCGAACCATCTCCCCGTCCTCTTCGCCCTCTACGTGGGTATGACTCCTTTCTCACACACCCTTCGTCCCATCCCTTATACAAATTGTCAAAATTTGATACCCACCACTCCCGCAAAAATAATCCGTCGCTCCATTTGAGAAGGACGACGTGCTACATTCAACATCATCACCATCGACTATAAAAATTACACCAGTTACTTCCCTCCTCCATTCCGGCGTTCGATTACGAAGGACGACGTCGAAGCTGCACTCAACCACATGATCATCGACTTCCAGAGGAACTTCTTCTCCTCTTTCCAGAAAGACATCATCTTCTCCGCGTATACCGCCACACTCTCGATCACTTCAGCTTAAACAACGCTACTCGTACCGTCTCGAACAAATTAAAAATTTCACCATACGAAAAATTGGGAGCATCACCTAGAAAAGTCCGGTACCAGGGGTTCAGACGATATTTGGAAACGCCAAACGCATCTGAGAAACCCTTTGCCCCCGTTACGGTCATTTCTACACCCGACATCGCTCCGTCTCGGGTGACGTAACGACCCTGCCGTTAAGGTTGAGACATTAGCTGACATGCTGGAAAAGCTTCACGCCGACGCAATTCCCCTTCGTGCCCCCCCCC
>NNCF01130864.1:394226-407778 GCA_002313205.1 Laupala kohalensis | reverse complement strand
TCTACGGAGTCCGAAATCCGCACCGCCGTCAAATCCGTTAAAAAGCGGAAGTCACTGGGTCACGACCACGTGACCGAGGAGAGGCTCCGCAGCCTCCCTGGCGTAGCCATTAAATTCATAACCTCCCTCTTCAATGCATGTCTCATGCTAGGTTACTTTCCCACCGTGTAGAAAAATGCGATTGTAGTGATGCTTTCGGAAGCCGGAAGAAACGCGACCCAAACATTTACCGCCCTATTTCCCCTCCCCATGGTGTTTTCTTATTTCTCTTTCACTTTTGATAAAGTAAATCTCCTCCTTCTCTCAAAATTAAAACCGCTTGTCCTGGAATTTTTATTTCTTTTTTAAATTCGTATTTATCCGGACACATTTTCAGAGGACGGTACCAGCGTTTCACCTCGAAACCCCGCCCCGTCAACGAAGGGGTACCTTCGGACGCGGTCCTTGCACCCACGTTTTACTCCGTCTTCACTAGAGACGTACCAAGCGTGCCAACGATCCGAGAGTTTCTCTACGCAGACGTCGCGTATTTTTTACGGAATTCACTTCTCTCCCCCGAGCCGTGAAGCATTTGCAGCGGGTCGTCGACCAATTCGTCGTATGGTCACGCAATAACGAACTCACGTTAAATCCCTGCAAAAGTCAGGCGCTTCTCTTTTCCATAATCCCCACCATGACGACAAAACCTCTCACCATTCTATGTTACGACATTCCGTGGCAAGACTCGGTTAAATATTTCGGCGTCACTTTCGATCGTAAATTAATTATCAAAAATCACTGCCGTCTTGCGGCCCAAAACATACATCGACGTATGCGCAGCCTCTACCCCATCTTCTGGTCCAGAATGATCTCCGGCGCATTCAAAAACTCGCGAGAAGACGTGTAAATGACGCATTTAAAAATGCGAGTTATTTGAGAAATATCGCAAGCTTATGAACGCCGCACCAGTCCCCAATGCATTAAAACACTCACCCACTGACGTTATGTGGTATCAGTGTCCCACATAAAAACCTCATCCTTCGAACTGTCAGTTGATTGGAGAGCAAAGCTGCCAGGTCTCCGACTAAGCGGCTCACTACACTTTTCACGTTTCTTTCTTTCTAGCACCCGCCTTTCCACTCCATGTAGAAAAGCTTCAATAACAAGCCACAAAACGTTTTATTTTAATACAGATCGTTTCTCATCAAAGAATGTGTGAACGTGTGATAACACCATCTTCATTAAAAACGGTAGTGATGGGTATCGAGTCAACACAATGAGGAAACTTAACTCTATCCAGTAACCTTGGACCACAGAGTTATTGTTAATTTTCTATAATTTGGGTTTTAATTTATTAGTTATTTTTCCATTGTATTTCACGTAGAGTTTACTCCTGTATCTTGACTATCTTGCCTGGACGACCGTGAAATACCTGCATGACTTAGAGTATGTCATAAACACTTTCGTACCAGCAGCTGTCCGCCTTACCTACCGACGCCACTGTGTGTCAAGTGTTAAAAGCTTATTTATCGCACAATCCTTACGCCCTATCTTTAGCTCATATTAATAGTAGTCCCTCATGAGTCATCATGACAAAATTATTAACATTTTCCCTGAAGTTAATCCGCATGTGCTAAAGATTAGTGAATCGTTTTTTAAACGCTCAGTCCCATCTCAATTTGTCGCTCTTCCTAACTATAAACTAATCAGTCATGACCGCTTGGTGGAGTTGCTTTGTAATTAAGAGATGATATCTGAAGTAAGATTATTGAAACTTAGATAATAGAACTATTTAAAATTGAATATGTATTTGTTGAAATTTCCATTCCTAATAAGAATGTGCTTACTCGGTGTTGTGTACTGGCCTCCTCTTTGTGGTACTTATCAGAAATTGATATCCTACTCCCGTATCATGCCACTAAATATCAAAATATAGTGCCACGGTAGTACTGCTGACCGAGCAGGAGCAACCTAGAGACATACAAGAGCATAGAAAATAAGTAGAAAGAAGTGCAAAACCCAGATAGTGGCCGGAAGGTGGAGAGACTGGGAGGCAAACTAATGAAAAATGAACAAAATATTAATTGGTGATTTTACTTGTAATCATAATAATATGTCTGAATAATCGGAGCAGAATTTCTTGAATATGTCACGAGGCGGGCTCAAATGCCCCGTGCATCGGAAGCGCTCGCCTAAGCGATGAAAAAGTACTGACTGAGCGCGGGCCACGATATAAATACGCCACAAATATTGGTGCTCGCGAGAGAGAGAGGGGTATGTAACTTCACTCCGCCTGTCGGTTAGAACAGACCTTAAACAGGTCTCTGTCGAATACCCTACAACTCTCCTCGGTTAGAATTGACTTAACTCGAATTGAATAACCTCCTCTCGTGAATTGTTTCCATTTTTAGCTACTGAGGAGGTTGATATAGCCCTCATACAGGAGACCTACCTACTTCGCGGAGAACCATGTCACGTTCCCTTACGAGCACGGAAAATATGTGCTAGTGATGCGTGGGCAGTCACTTATGTCTTGGAGAAGGGCATTAAAATAATGGATATGAGACATTACAAGACAGTTAACCTGGTAGCAAAGAAAATACGAAAAGGAGATATGGAACTCGTGATTCTGAATACTTACTAGAACGTCGGGCGGAAAATACAGGAGGATATTTTACGTATGGAAAAATTCCTTCAGGAGGAGAATAAAAGTAAAGTTTTAATTTGTTTAGACAGTAATACGAGACTAAAACTTTGTGGGGACAGAATAACCACGAAGAGAGGTAGAGCTTTTGAGAAATTCATCGTACGAAATAACTTGTTAATTTTTAATGACTATAAAGAAATGTTCTTCGAGAAGGGAGAAAAAACATCCTTAATAGATTATGCATTAATTTCGCCGTGGCTTCTAACAAAGGTTCATGAATAAAGGATTAAACCAGGAGTTACTAGTGACCACAAAGTCTTCATTATTGATATAGAGAACGCAGAGGGAGGATCAAAATACGCATTTACCCTGAGGTTGATGGTACAGGATTGGAAACAGTTATGAGACTGCATTTAATAAAAACTGGGTATCTTTAATGTTCGATGTAAAAGAGGAAACACATTTGAAGAAAATAGATAGGCTGCGAATAGGAATGCTTCAGGCAGGTTAGATTACTAAGAGTTTACGGGTAGAGAGTGCTAGACCAGGTGGTGGTCTCAGGATTTATTGATTTTAAAGCGGAGAAATAACAAGTTACGTCGTGTTGTCTGTCGCTTAAAAACAGATCAAGACCTTGGCAATTGAATTGAAACTATATCAAATGGCGAAGCGGGAGTTTAAAAACAAAATAAAGAATTCAAAGCAAATATATTGGACCATTTATGTAGACGATTTTCTTGAAAAATCATGCTGGGGTATACCCTATGCAATAGCAATAGAAAAAATCAAGGTGGAAGAAATATGGTACCCCCTGCGACTTAATGATGGGAGTTTAACACAGAGTTGGGAGGAAATGACAAGGGTGCTGGTGGAGAAAATTTTGCCTGATGCATCAGAGGAGGACTCATGGGGTGACGTGCTGCCTGTAGCTGTCCCAGAAAAAGAAAATATAACAGGAAGGGAGTTAAATATTCTAATGCAGAATTTGCCCGGGCTAAAAGCGCCTGGGTTTGATGAAGTGAAACATGAAATGCTTCAAAGGGCATATAACCGCAATCAAGGGGCGGTTCTGCATATTTAAAAAAAATGTATTTCTCAAAACTCTTTTCCACTACAATGGAAAGTAGGAGTTCTCCGAACATGTAAGAAAGGTGGAAGAGAGATATGAATGACATGACCCATAGCATTACTATCGACGATGGGTAAAGTACTTGATAAATGGTTGCATAAAAGATTAGCGACCAATTAGAAGAAAACGATTTACTATATGAACATCAGTACGGATTTAATTCAGGCAGGTCCAGTCAAGAAGCAATACATTACTTTGTTGATGCAGTACGTTGTCGTACAACTAAATATGCTCTAGTAATTTTCATCGATGTCGTCGGGGCTTGTGACAATGCAAGTTAGGTCTTAGTAGTGCAGCAATTATCAATTATGAAGATTAAAAAATACTTAATAAATCTGGTTAAATCATTTTTCTGTGACAGGAATATAATATTTCGACTAGACTCAGCGACAACACTGAAGAAGACGACGAAAGGGTGTCGCAGGGTTCTAACAGCGGGGCGTTATTCTGGAACGTGTTAATAAATGGACTGCTGGTTAATCTGGCTACCACTGATTAACGGCTGTCGCTTACGCAGATGATCCTGCACTGTGTGTCTTTGGAAATAGTCGAAGAGAGATCGAAGATAGAGGTGCAGCAGTTTGATTGTGAGAAGGAAATGGCTAATTTGCGTTTGAAAATCTATTTCAAAGACAAAAGGTTTATATTTCGGAAATCAAAATCCAAAACGTCGAAATCCAATTCATAAATGATACGGACGAAAAATTTCCATAAAGCGGAGTGTGCAATACCTAGGTGTAGTGGAAGAGAAACTAAACTTTCAGCAACACATAGACTACGTCATGGACAAAGTTAAAAAGGTGTACCACAGACTCAGGCTTGTAGTATTCAACAAATATAACTTTCTGAATGAAAAATTGATAACTCTTTACAAAGGGGACCTGAGACCCATTATTGATTATTGTGCAAGTGTGTGGGTGCATAGACTTAGCAATGTGCTTATCCAGCGTCGAGTCCACAGTTTACAGAGGATGTGTCTCGTATTTTAGTGGATGTTGCGCAACTTGGCTTTGGAGGTAGTTATGGGAATATTGACGCTATACCTACATCTCCAAACGAAATATCTACGGTTTTGGATGAAGAGCAAAAGGGAGGTAAAAACTGACAATGAAAAAATATTGAAAGATGACAAGAAAGCAAGGTGGAGAATAACGCAACGTTTACTAGATGCATGACAAATACGTTGGCGAACAACAGACAAAGGGAGACAATTATAACAGTTTATTACAGAATTCAGATAATAATAATAATAAATTTATTATCAAAAAACAGCACAAACTGCGTATGATTACGTGGAGGAAAATAAACAAATTTACTCTCCGGAAGCAAGCAAGGGACCATCCCATCAATTCCGATCAAGTGCCCTAAGGCAGAGGCGGATTCAAAAAAAATTTAAGCAAAAATTCCTAGATAAGATGAAAAGTTAACTACGAGTTATAATACCAATAGAATGTCAATATGTTTTTAAATTAACGCAATAAATTTGCATGCACAAATTATTATCAAACTATTGATTATTCTGAGTAGTGTTTAAAAATCATAAGAATTGAAATAACACTAAATTCACGATATATTGTTACAATAAACACGCCCCTAGACAAAGCCTAGAGAACCTGTATAAGAAATCCACCTCTACCCGAAGGAAAAACGGAGAAAAACCCGGGCCAGGATGGGGCATGAGATACCATGAGAAATTGAAAAAATGGTATAAACCAATACCAGCGGTTCTAGAGATGTTAACAGGACATGGTAACTTCAAGGAATATTTATTTAGGATCAAAAGAACGGATGATGATATATGTCTGTGTAAAGCTGGTAAGTAGGACTGCCAAGACCAATTATGGGAATATCACTACTACGGTGAGGGACGTAGGGAGTATATTGTGACAATAATAAAGAAAGGTTTATTCAATATGCGTAGTTGCCCGGGGATAATTCGATCAGAGCAATCGTGTGAAGCATTTGCTGAATTCGTGAATAAATTGTGTCAAATACGTAACATATTGAAAGGAGTTGTTTAACACACGGGATGGACACACTCTTGTAATGTGGCGACGTGGTACTTTCAAAGAAAAGTATTTTGCTTTAAAAAATCTATCTCCTTGTTGACTTTGTAATAAGAAGAGATTAATAAAAATATTAAAAACATAGTAGAATAGTCATATAGTCCTCCTATTTTTGTGGTATAATGTATGTATATGTTCATGAATGCATATATTTATGTATGTATTGTTCTTAATGTATGGATGGATGGATATTATGTATTTATTTGGGCGTACATGATTAGGGTAAAACTTTAAAGTAGACAAAGAACCTAAGCATTACAAACGTTGCACATATCGGATATCTATGAAAAGTACTAACGAGCGTTTAAGAGTACGTACAGAAACGGAAAAAATATCGAGAGTGAAGGACTCTAATGATTTTGACGTTGACGAGCCCTAAAACCCCAAGAAAAAAATCGAATATGGAACAATACAATTTTATAACATGTTTCCATGATTTCTTCTTTTTTAAACATATTTTGTATAAATATTTACGTTTATATCATTTTTCATTGTTACGTTGCTTTATTACTATTACCAAGCTTTGAAACGTAGTGTAGAAGAAACTATCACAATAAATATTATGAAGAGTCCAAAAAGTATTATGAAGAGTATGGCCGATGCGGGACAGGTTTCTGATTGGCTGCGCCATTTTTCCGTCAATGGGGAGCGAATTTGAAATTCCAAGATTCATTGCAATTGAATTCATTCAATTCTTGTAAACTTATTGTCTGCCGACCAGCAAACCTATTACATCTCCTAAAACTCGGGAACCACTAATCCGATTTTCGTGATTTTTTTGTTACGGTCCTAAATTCTTTTTATATTATTATTTATAATAATAAACTGCAGACAGTCAGCCTCTCTCTCTTTGAGTACACATGTACGCAGAGTGCTGACGCTAACATCCGCTGACCGTTGGACAGCGGCTGTCGTGGGAACGACATTGTCAGCGATGCGCCTTGGTGGCGAGCTCCTGGAGCGACCAGTAAGAATGAGCATTGATGTCGTCATAAACATGCCACCTAATAAAATATATGTAATTGGCCCTGCCCTCTCCAAGACGTCCCTCCTTCCAGGTGGCCACGAGGCAAAGGGCTCAGCAGACGGAGGCAAACCTCCTCTCCGAGTGCATGACTCACATGCACTCGTAAAATTCCTATTTTTTATCTTGTTCATAAATTGTTTTGGCTATTTGTTATTCACGCTAAGTATCCGATACATACTTCTAATTATCATATCAATGTATTCAGAACTTGTCTTGTTCATTATGTAAGGATGAGAAGGTATTGGGTGCAGCTGTACCGATGGGATGTAGCTAAAGGGAATAAATAGTATTAAGTTTGTTTCATGTATTCTTAAGAGTGATCCTGACTTATTTCATATCCCAGTGTCTGCCTAGCGCGACACTCCGCAAGACGTGCCCTCAGCGCGGATTGTGTAATATTCATTGCCCTTCAGGCCCTGAAATGGTTATATCATATCCCCTTTACTTCTCATTAAATACTTTTGCTTTTCATTGAATACCTTAACTTGATGAAGACCATGAGCGAACATCAGTTTCGCAGAATTCAATCCTTTTGTAACATGTTGTAGAGTAGTATATTTATGTAACAGTGGTATCTGTGTTAGTGAGTGTTGAGCTCAACTGTAGAGTATGTAGTGTGGAATGCAGTAGTTTGGAATGGTTTCTGTAGTTAGCTGGATCNTATTCACGCTAAGTATCCGATACATACTTCTAATTATCATATCAATGTATTCAGAACTTGTCTTGTTCATTATGTAAGGATGAGAAGGTATTGGGTGCAGCTGTACCGATGGGATGTAGCTAAAGGGAATAAATAGTATTAAGTTTGTTTCATGTATTCTTAAGAGTGATCCTAATTTATTTCATATCCCAGTGTCGATCCCCCTTTTTGCAATGGTGGGAATTGCACCCACTAGACCAAGCGAGTAGCTCCTGAGCGAGTAGGGTAGTATGCAACATTTATTCTAAACCAGGAAAAAATATAAATAGAGAGGGGGGGGCATGCAATATTTTCAATTCATAGATATGCTCTCTGGCAAGGTTTGCGTATATATTTTGTTATCTTAGGTATCGCAAGTAATAGGCAATAACGATAATAGATAATCAAGTCGGGGGAAATCAATCTTCGGAGAGAGATTATTGCATACGCTGCCTAAACGGTTAGAGATAGGAGGCAACAATAAATGGCAATATTGTTCGCCTCGAGGAGTTCTACAAAAACGTCCGCAACAGTATATGTCTATCTACAAACGTTAACCAAATTAATTGAAAAAAAAAAAACGTTTTAAAAATAGACGTGTTAAAATACTTCAACATAAGAGAGCAGTTCAGGTAGAAAAAAATAAATCCTCATCCAATTAAATGCATTCTGTATTTCGTGCATTTAAGAAAATTGAAAACTGTCTTCAGATCGTAAAATTTGCACGAATAGTTTAGATTTCACAAGAGTTTTAGTTGTACAAGCAGTCGCGGCCGCCACCGCTGCCCCCGTCATGTTACCTTGGGAGGGCCAGGCGAGCATTTGACTGGCACGCTACCTTGTGGTGCATTTTGGAAACAAACATTTTATACTTAAATTAGTGTATTTGAAAAACGCGCCACTTTGACGGAAACTAGCGGATTTGGGTGGTGGGAATAGTTCGGCCACACACTCTCTAGACGCACTCTGATTATAATGAAAAATTTTGTAAAGGAGTAACGAAGTAACAGTTGGAGAACAGACCCACATATCTAGGATACGCTGTTATTGTAATAGAAGCGATCCGGTCTGAACGGGTATATTTATTTATTTTATACCTTTTGGCGAGTTTCAAGTTTTGGTGAGGCCTGCTCTTCCACCTAACCGTTGGGTTTGGGTAAGGGAATTGGGAAGGAGAGATGTTGGGTTGCCGAGGAACTTACGGTACCGAACCGACATTTGTCTGGAGTTAGTGAAGCAGTGGCGTAACTATCCAAGTCGGAACTCCCGGGCAAAATGTAGCTCGGGGCCCCTTAGTGGCCGCTGTTATAGTGTTTTATACAGTTAAATTTACAAATATATTTAAGTAAGGAAAGAAAATATTAATAACGATTTAGTTATATTAATTAATAATATTTACATATCATATATTTCAAATATGATAATTGTACAAAAAATCCTACGATATATTTATATTTTCATACGACGTATTTTAGTTTTAGAAAATGTTTAAACTAACTGATGTAATATGCTACATTAATCATTTGTACCCTCATATTCGATGGATAAAACAACCTGTCTTGATCCACGGAATTTCTTAAGTAATTTTTGACGATTCGAAAATGACCGTTCTGCAGTCGCAACTGTAACTGGCATAGTTGAAATAGCATGACAACTGTACACATCCGGAAAATTGGGCGATATCGTAAAATGATCAATTAGTAAAAATTGAGCTTATGAAAATGTTCGTTGATTAATTATGACTAGATTGCGTAAAATTGTTTTTTAATAATTCAAATTCTCTTGTTTGAAAAATAATTGTTTCTTGGCACCGGTTAAAAACCATGAAGTTCTCTTATTACTTCCAGAAGTAGGGGACACCATGAGACTGGGACCCCCGAGCAATGCGCGGGTGTACAGGGTGCTAGTTACTCCACTGAGGTGAGGGAAACCCCAGCTGAAAACCTCACCTAGTCAGGCCGAGCAGGGTTTGAACCCATCCTCTAACGCTGAGCGGGATCGTGGAAGCGAAGACGCCACCACTGTAATTTTATGGTGTCAATTATTTTTTCTATGATTCTGTTTGTGCCTTCTACAGCAGTTCAAAGTGAGGGGTCTATAATACAAAATCCGATAGTAGACTACCGCTGAACCGCCGAGTATATACAGTTACGTACGTAGCATATAGAAAGTTCTGTAATCGTGAAAAAATTTGAAAGCGAGATTTCGACGAAAATATCTGTTTCGGCGATCCCTGATTCTGAAAAAGTTTTTTTCTTTTTGCATAACGTCCGTCCATCTGTCTGTCCGTCCGTCCATCCGTCCGTCCGCAGCGATTCTGTGTAAATGGATGAATCAATTTAATTCGCATTTCGTATTTACGGTAGAATTTACTTGTTGTCGGTGCGCATGCTCTAATTTTTTCTTACATTAAAACAAAGGGTACTTCACATGAAGGTCAAAGTACTCTTTTGAATGTTTCTCAGAAACGGCTCCAACGATTTTGGTTAAATTTTCTGTACGTAAAGTACAATCAGTATGCATTATTGTACATCCGCATTAGCGGTATCTCACTGAAAGTTTTGTACAGACGCAGTAAAATAATTTCTGTCTGCTACACTTACACATTAGTTTACTCTTTCAAGAAGCTTGAATAATATTTAGCAGTATAAATGGACCAAGCAGACGTAGAATACACTTTTCGTAAACTGAAATGAAAGATATGATAATGATAAAATACATAGGGCAGCAAACGCACTGCAGATACGAAAATACATCAGTTCTATTTACAACGAAATTACATTTACATAACACTTTTACGATATTTATAAGACTGATATGTTGCTTTATTTTTGAAATAATATTCCGAATATTTGTTTTACTTTCAAATTTGAAATAAAAGACAGTAATAAGTTCATCTAGCGACTTTGAGCATGAATAGAGCACTAGAAGACGATCAAAATTTAGAGGACCACACCAGAAATGACCCTTTCACTACAAAAATTTTTCTCACTCTGGGTTGCAGACGGAGAAAGTATGAGCAATGGTTTTGCTTCACTAGTTTACGATTAATGCCAGATTTGGTTGGATTTTCTTCTAAACCTTGCGGGTTTACGTAATTGTAAAGAAGCAAACTCTGCACAATTAAAACGGAAACTATTTGAGACCAATTGCTTGTCTTTATTATACTTACTTGTTGAGATGAAAGAGATAGACTGAAAGCGAACACTGCACGCCTGTCCCCGCCCCTTCCACCCCCCTGCCCCAACAGCAAAACTTTTCCGGGTGGCAACATGCATTTTTCCTGTGTTTATAGATTTTTGTAAACGCCAAGTCAGTCTAGCGTCTGGTTTAATGCTCTCACTGGAATCATGATATAGTGGAATAACAGGCATCACGTCCAGAACATCACCACAAATATGAAATAAAATAAATACATTATTGCTACCGATTAATCAGTGCTTCATAAATAATTATGCCACACCTCTCTTAGAATTTCATGTTTAACCGTTGGAATGGATTACCATTCAATGGTTTCCAATTTAATTTTGTATCAGAAAACCTAAATTATAACTTTTTTGTATTACACACAACCATGAGACCTATTACAGAATAATACTCCGGAGAAAAATACCATTCTACGTCTACGACCATGCCCACATTGTACTTGACCTACCCCACCCCGGTTCCCGTGTTTACGCTCTTGTCGAAGAGGCTGTATCGGTTTCCCGTTGGCTTCCGCGAGTGTAGTGTAGAAGTCTAATAAAAATGCGTAGAAGTATGTCTTTATTTCATGTAGTAAGTTATAAGTGTACATTTAAAGATCCGAAAAATAATTTGCTCCTAAAATTTCCCGGTAAAATATTAATTCTTAGGACCAGAACAATGTATTTCCAATTAGTTACACATGTTATTTAAGTATTCTTATAGATTGGTCAGAGGTGTCGACAAGGGAAGGGGGTCGTGACGCAAACTGCGTCATTTTTTTTGGGGGGGGGGTTCGAAAAATGGAGGTTTCTTGGAAGTTTGGAATATTTAATAGTTAAGTAGTAAAAATACTTTTTTAACTTCCATGTATTAAAATAAAAATCATAACAATGTTGTTTTAGTTTTTAAACTTTAAGGGTTTTTTTTTCAATTTATTTTAATCTTAATCTATTGAATGCATCATCTTACAAATTTATAACTACATAAATTATATTCTTTTGCTTTCAGACTACCTTGTGTGCAACATTTTCATTACAAGGTGTCTATTTGTTTTAATCTCTTCTCCTTTTTTAACCTTTGTGCTGTATCACTTTGCTGTACAATTCCTCCCCCGCCCCGAATAGGCAGACGCAGTTCTTCACTCTCTTAAACTTTACGGATATTTTAACATGATAAATAATTTTAGTTCATTTTCGAAACTCAGGAATAAATCGTAAAAAGTCTTGCCGCGCAGAGATCTAGACCGCTGAATAAAAAGACGCGAGCCTAAGATACGGGTCGGGGGTGGATCATTTTGTGTCTATCAAAAGACAGGGAGACTCATCGCCTTTGCGTGAATGAAGAAGTGACAAGAGATACCTGCCTCTCTATCTTGCAATGGTAAGATTACTCAACAGACGGTCAATCCAGAATACAGCGTTGCACTGAAGATTCATTGCTTTGCCTTCAGTGTATAAGTTTACTCGGCCTATTCAAGGTCGGAGCTGAATTTTATATCTCGTCTTTTTTTTCATGTTTTGTCGTTCGGGAATCTATGTGTTTTAAAAAATCGAGTGACAAATTGTATTATAATTGCCTCATCCTCTTTCTTTTTATATTTTACATGTGAAGTAGGGGACATGTAACTAAGGTGCTTATCCAGTGAAATAATCCGATGAAACATAAGGAACCTCGAAATCCGAGTTCAGCGCTTATGAATCTGAATATATATGGAATCTCAGCATGGTCTTTTGAAATTTAAAAAAATTAAACTTTGTTCTGCTAAGTTCTTAACTTTTAACAGCTGAAATATAATTTGAAACCTAATTATGTATATTTTAATCTAATTTAAATTTACCCTTGATAAGTAAAATGGATATAGGTGATGAACAATCTAACTTTCCCGTATTCGCGGTCTACAGACAGTATTCTAACATAAAAAATAGCGATATTTTGAGGGAATTTTTAGAGTTCCTCATACCGACAGTTTTCTTTTAATTCGACGCCCGTCTGTCTGTCCATCTGTGCGCACCAATTCTAGCTGAACAGGTGAGTCAATTTCATTCATATTTTGTATTTTGAGTAGGTGTTTTAATTTTTTATATTCATATCATGCATCCTTTTGTATTAAAGTATATTTTGAAACTTGTATCACAAGCGGCTCAAATTTTTTTCTTTTAAGTTAGAATAGAAGTAGGAAAATAATATTTCTCAGACGAATTATTACCTCAATTATTTATCCCGTGGATCTTATTTATGCGCTATATCAAGAGAGTTCAACTATTTAGTAGTGAAGATGTACCATGCCGAGGGAGATATCAGCTTTAGAAATCTATAGTCTGTAAAACATCGGAAGGCGACTTGCTATCTCACAGTCACCCCTTCTTATCTTCCAAATGTTTTGACCCAGAGGTGCTCTCTAACACAACACCTTTCGCTCACTCTTAACATCCTTACCCTCCGCGTTCAGAATAATTCACCCACTGGATATTTCTTACGCAAACTAATTTTTACCGTGCATGTAAAAGACAAAAGAAATAAATTTATTTTGGATTCTGCGCAAAATTTTAAGAAAAATTGAACCAAACAACAGCTATTTTCAAGCAATCACTTTCCCTTTATTTTATACGCAGAGATAAAACTGCTGTTGTCAACATCAATATAGAATGCATGAAAATGGTTGCTTTTTTCTTTGTAAAGTTAGTTTGCATACTATATAGATAAGAGTCTCAAAAGTGAGTGAGAAAGCATGTGCATCGGTTTTGCACATAGGTTTTAAAATAGAGTAAGGGTAAATAAGAGAAATAAAGTTGCAAAATATTCCTAAATTTTTGGAAGTGAGTCAAAGCGAAGGGGGGAT
>NNCF01130864.1:351875-394196 GCA_002313205.1 Laupala kohalensis | reverse complement strand
GGGGGGGGTCTGCGTCATAGGGTTTAGGGGGGGCACCTCTGGACTGATAATACATTTTGAAACAACTTCTCATTCTTTTTTTCGTAATTCGCAATTTATTTGTATGTCTGTTAATAAAAAAATAAATTTATAATCCATATTGACCTTTCTTTCAATTTTTATGCGTGTATGAAAGTATTACGTTCCTGTCGTTTGAAACTTCGCGCTATACCATCTTACAGTTCCGTTTGCTGCCTTCACGTTTTCACACACGCATCCCGGATGAATGGCTGGAATTGTAGCCTCGCGCGAGGGTTTAGAAAATGTATAGCCTTTCTGCTTGACAAGATTGCGTCATTCTTGCTGCATTGGAAAATTTAAAGGCACTGACTGATGCGTGGAATTATCTACATTATTATTCTCCTACCCATCAACAAAAATTATTCAACTCGAACTAATCATAACTAAACATTCCTTTACCATGTTAAAATATAAATACTTCTCGCAGCTCAGTTTTGCTAACTTGGTTGTACGGTACATTTTCTATCTGCTCCAGTGATGTGAAATACGTTATGATGTGTAAATATGTCAACAGTACTGTTAAATACTTAATTCCAACATATAAGCAATTAGCTTTTTAAATTTAACAAAAATTAAATTTAAGTTTGCTTGTGGGGGTCAAAACTAAAATAATTTGTTACTTCTTTACATCTATTAAGATCTTTCCACCTTGTTTCGGTTATTTTCATAATTCTCCTTTGTGAACCAAGTAGGTCAGTGATAAATATTACGTTTCAAACATTATTTTAAAGAAGTTCAATTAAACATTCCAATAAGTAATTTATTGTATAACAACTCTTTTATAATTAGTTACTCGACTCCAAAAACGCTCATCATGTAAAACAAAACGGAATTCCGTATGTCATAACTAGCCCACTAGTAGGCGAAAATCACCTTTATAGCGGAACGTAGAATTGCCGTTAGGAGCACTTCTGCGAGTTCCACCTTTTCCGTTGCCAGGTTGCAGTAGTCCGCCTGGTAGGTGTCCGACGCGCAGGCGTCTGTTATAGGAATGTTTCCACAGGTCTCTCACTATTCGAGTGCAAGACGTGAAACAGTTAAATTCGTTGCCTGGGTTCATTTGTCTTTCAACACAACTGAAAGGAAGATATGATTTCGATGAAAATGCGTAGTCTTATTTGCACATTGTCTTCCTTTAGATATATAGTGCTTTTAGCTCACATTCAGTGATTTTTAAATTATACTAAGTACTAGTCGGACACCCTAGAGCCTTGTGATCAATGGCCCTCAACAGTGCGAGTCCCCAGATCGCAAATGTTAAGGATGGAGAAAAAAGGTTTGCATATTCGTTCCCAATTCTCATGGAACGTATAAATGAATAAGAATTTCCGTCTTAATTGGTTTTAGTCCTTTTCAAAAATTATATGGGGCCTTCAAGAGTTCTCGTTGGGTTAAGTTTCCGCATTGGGTACGCTACGTAAGTCGAATCTGCTGTTGAAATAATATCGGGTCTCTGTATAAGCTTGTCTACCTGCTTCCGTCAAGGTGTAGGTTTTCCCTGTAAATGATTTTGCAGTTATGTACTTTTGCGGGTACCGTTATGCTGGTTGAGTATTTTTTGTACAATCTATACATGACTTAACGTAACGAGATGCTTGTTCATTCGCAGAACGAAGTGGTGTAATAATCTGGTGTGGAATCCTTGACGTAACTTGAATAAAACTTCTGGGTTTTAGGTTTGTGAAAAGTGCTGTTTTAGGTTGTTAGAACGTGCAGCGTTCAGTAGAATTAACGTGTGCAGTTCTTTGGTGCCCTGAAATTGCTCCAAACGTCGACCGCATTTCTGTAATTAAGTGAATTAAAATAATTCCGAATTTTGTTGTTGGATATACCTGTTACACTGAACGACTAGTGATATGTAAAGTATGTTAGAGGCCTCATATTTTTTTTGAAGGGATTGTTTCAATAATTGCCAGGTTGTAGGGATCTACCGATAAGTTAATGTAGGGTGAAACTTACATTCGTTCTAGTTAATTTTTGCTTTCTTGCATAATAAAATACTATGCTATTAATGCTTCTATGTAAGATGTATGCTTTAAATGTGATTTTCACCCTACTGAGATAATTCTTCCACTAAGTTCCGATGTTTGTTGTATTGATCTGGCTACTTTGGGCTGGCTCACTCAACAGCGCGCTCCGCGCCTTTTAAAATAAAAAAAAGAAGTCGTAGGGGACTTCGATCGCCTATGAATGCATGCATCAATGTTTACTTATGGTTTATTAATTGTCAGCGTTGCAGTATTGACTTGAAGTTTTTTCATTGCCT
This sequence comes from Laupala kohalensis, assembly GCA_002313205.1. Classification (NCBI taxonomy): domain Eukaryota; kingdom Metazoa; phylum Arthropoda; class Insecta; order Orthoptera; family Trigonidiidae; genus Laupala; species Laupala kohalensis. Next base: position 391,870 of record NNCF01130864.1, on the reverse strand, counting down.
TCTTTCGCGATGATGCAATTTGGTGCAGTAAGACCTGCATTCGTTGCATTTAAATTAATTTTGTAGGGGAAGAGCTTGCGTACGTAGTTGTGTAGTTATTCATTTGTGTTGTCAGTAGAACTCCAACTGACTGCCGATCAGTTTATCAGCTTGATGGAACTTTTTCTTAGTAATGTTTGTGGTCATGTCAAGGGAGTCACTAGCTTCATAGAGAAATTAATAAGAGTTGGATTGTGGTGCGTATTAGAAAGTTTCGTTTATAAAGCAAAGAGTTTTCCTTCGGAATATGTAGTTGGCAACCCATCTTCTATGCTATTGAACAATCATGTTTTAAACTTTTTTTTTTTGTGGTAGATCAACGTATTTTCGCGGATTAAGGATTCGTTCACGTGTGATCACGTGAGGTACGTGAAATCGGAGATTAAATTTCACTAACAAATTTCATGAACATCTGGAGTGCTATTTTATTTAATCGTAGAGAACTGATTTTATAAGTGTTATTCGGATACAAATGAATGTTTCAACATTTTGTTACAAATATATTCTTGCAAAACTAATATAGTCCGTTCAAGCATTTATTTGATTATTTTAATCTTAAGACCACCCTCGACACTTCCCTCGGTGGGCAGTGCAGTAAGAATTCTAGGTTTGATAAGCTTGTTCGGGTGAACTTGAATTTGAGCAACTCCTTGCCGTATTTAACTCTTGTTATTTCATCGTGCGTTTGTCTGGCATGCGCCTCGCCCCTCCTTTTCATCCCCCCACTCCCACAGAAATTTCGTGACTTAGTATTGCGCGATGGTTTCATATTTGTGCTTTTTTTAGTAGTATAAAATATTTGCATGATATTCTGTACTTGGTTGAGTAAACTATCCAATGATTTTGAGGGAGTACAATTCTTACGTGAACAACTAACTGAAATTAATGATAAATACCCGAGATCGCTCTTTAATAGGAGCGACCCTGAAGACATGAAAGAGTAAGTAAACCAAATTTCAGCGTATTTAATTCTACGTTGACCTATCACAGGCAAAATAAATCATGGCTGGCTACGTTTTATTTTACGTAGTACAAAAAGTTCGACGATTCTCAATGCAAGATATACTACGAACTTCTATAATACATTAACTGTTAACTGCGAACGAAACCAAATTTTTAATGTTCGTGTATTGTTTTACTTACTATTAATGGCTACATATAAATGAAACTTCGAAATTGCACTCGTGGGTAAGCTCTTATGGAGGATTAAATTTTATTAGCAAGAGGAAGCTTGTTTTGTGAGGATTTATAATTTAATATTGCTCTTCTTATGGATAAATAGCTTCTTGCGGCAGAGGTGGCGTGGTCTATTCCCGGAATGGGTGCAGGTGCAAACTCCGTTATCTATACTCTTTTTATTTCGATTGTAGTGACAGGTTATAGAATCGAACTGGGCGACAAGATTGTCTATTTTTGATATCTTTTGTGGCTTCATCTTTCCAATACTACAATTTCCTTTTTTGTTTGTATAAATGTTATCTGAAATGAATGTGAAGTAGTTAGTTCTGTTCAGTCATTGAATGGCATGTTCTTAGAAATGAGGGCGTGAGGTGAAAAAAACCCTCAAAGTTCTACGAAGTAGTGGTAATTCTCTCGCTCTGCGTTTGACACAAGTTTTCAGTTCCGAAAATGAACTCAATTTAACTTATGACCGGGATATTGAAATTCGAATTAAGAGTATACATTATGTAAACAATATCCAAATTATGTAATATATTTTTTTAAATATTAGCAATGTTTCCATTTTCTGATTGATAGATTTCGTTGGGTTTGTGCGAGATTTGTAAAAATATCATTAACTCATACGCAAATTAAGATGGAAGTTACAAGAATAATTTTAGTAATTAACGTGGAAGATGTGTATAGATTGTAGTATCTGTTGAGTGATGAGATCCACCAAACAAATAGTGACTGACTGACTTTCCATTGCTCCGCATAGTTGGCATTGATTGCGACTATATAATCTGAAGGGGCAATGGCATTCAAGGGTAAGCGATATAAATATTTCACTTATTGCATTTCATGGAAATTCTTACCCGGTACCTTCCCTGCTACTACTCATAATATTAGCACCAACTGAAGTGAAAAATTCGTGGTGGATTGAAGTATTGTTAATGTAGTCTGATTTAAAAAAATAAATTTTAAAACAAAAAAGAAAACGTGCTAACCATCTTTGAGTGCAATCATATTGAGAATATCTATTATTTATTAATGCGCTTGGAAAGCTGTTTTCTTAACTGAACAGAGGTGTAATATTTTCACTCGGGGACAGAGCTATGGCTGACCTTGGACATTGCGTGAACATCATCTCGAAGACCCGAGCACAATTCGCAATACATTTGATCGTCCGTCTTTTCGTTGTCGAGATATGTTAACACAGATTTGACTGATATAAAGATGAAAATTGTGAAAAGAAAACTTCAAAATTCTATTTCGTTTGTGTGATAAGTATGAGCCATTTGCCTTCCCTAAACGTACATTTTTTTTTCTCTCCAAAACCTTCATTGTCATGACACTTCAAAGAGGGACACACATTTCTATTGGCTATTGTCAAAATTAGAAAATAAGTAGTTATATAAAAAAATAACGATTTAAATAAGAATTTTAATTATAAATAGTGCAAACATCGTCGGGAAGCTCCTTGGGAAACTAAAATAAGATAATATAGCTGAGATTATGATTTCAAAGAAGGCGTATTTTTTCTTGGTTCCATAAGTGTCAGTATATTACCTTTGAAAAAAAAAATGTTCATACTGAAATTGGACTTGTCAAGGACTAGTGTAATTTCGCTAAAACATTATTTTGGATCAGGATAAAATTCTGAAAATTAGAAAAGCATTCTTGAGGTATTTTTTAATGTTGGCTCTTAACCTGAACACATGAGAAGTCTGGCACTACTTAACGATAAGTTACCGTATTCATAGCTTTTAAAACTCACATTTGTCGTATTGTAACGTAAAAAAAAAACGGAAAAATATTTTACATTTTGGCTTTCCCGTGAGTTTAACTATTCATTTTCTGTGGATCGTTGAAATGGCGTTCATACTTCACGGACGGTGTTGATCTATCTTGCTAAGAAAGTCCTCTTTTGACGCGTGGGTCAGCTGGACCGTTTTTGTCTCAGGACACAGCTCTTAAGTATTTTTCGACGCATGAATTCATTAATTCGACATGAAGTGATTTAGAATTGCTATAAAATTATCTATTTTCTACACAAATTTTCAGAAAATATACTGTTAATATTTTATTGAAGTAACTAAACAATCTTTATAATTCAAATGTCAAATGTAATCCTTAGCGTGAACATATCAAACCGTGTGAAGTGAAGTATATCCTCTGGACGGTTATTGAGAGGCATACCATTTTGGTTGTTATCGTAATGTTATACGTATCATGTTCGCTATTAGCACCTTTTGGCTCGTTTGAAAATATTGGTAAAAGCTCGTCATTGCATAATTTTGTTCAAGTCACTTGGGATTTTATTTGTTGCGAGAAGGCTCTTATAAAATGCACGAATTACTTCTTAATGCCATCGTGCTTCGTGTGCTTTACATAAGCCATTCTGTTCCGTATATTAGTTCCGTAGTGCGGGAGGCACAAAGTATCGGCAATAATATTCAGGAATTTTGGTTTTAGAATTCTTGAAGAATCTTCTGCGTTATTTCTCCGAGCAGTTTATGTTGATTACAATGTAATGTTTTTGTTTCTTTTGTCATGAAACGTCCGTTGTTTCGGATATTCGATCATTTGATCACGTTTCCATATTAACAATTTTCCTCTGCAGTTGTTCAGACCTACCTATAATACAGAGTACAGACTTCAATTTCAGATGATGTTTGCACAAATTTTCCTTCTGTAAGCCCCATAAATGTTCAATGGAAATGTTGATCATTATGTTGGTGATTCGTTAAGTGTTGATGTGAAATGCTCATTAGTATTCGTAACCGCTTTTCACTTGTATGATAAAGGAGTTGATTACCTATCGGAATAATTAACTGATATTAAAATATCATTGTGAGGGATATTGTCTATTTTCTTGAGTTACACATCTATGATATTTCCTAACATAACAAATAGTCAGAGGTGACGATGAGCAAGATAAGACCGGTATTACACGGTCATATTTCTGTTACATCTATAATCACAGATATGATCAAAGATTCTCTCAATGAGTACCTATGTCATGGATATATCATCATAGTTGAATTCTGATCATAGCTTGTGCATTGCACGACCATATTTTTAATATGTCTTTGATCATAGATATATGACATAGAAATATTACCGTGTAATACCGGCCTAATGTAAGAGAATGATGCCCTGAAGAGGTGTTGTAATAAACATCGAAACTCAGGCTGAAATTCTTCGTATTATTTTTTATCGTCTTCCGGAGTGTTGGTAGTCATTGTTTATATTACTAAGGTCGAGTATACTTCTGTATATTATGTAAATATAAATTGAGTCCTTCTATAACGAAGATTTGTTTACATCACATGGAATTCCAAAATGAGTTTATAGCCTTTCAGATAAGACACACAACCTCAGTACCTTCCTCTTGTGCTGCGAAATTTAGGTTCAGTATATTCTGTTTATCTTCAATTATTCGCTTATAAACATGAATTAAATATTTAAAATAATATTCCATATTATGTTTTCCTTGTTACTACAGGAGGCCTTGCTTTTGTTGCACCCTAAAAGCAGTGTTCGTTCTCAGCGCTTCACGAAAAACTTGGGATTTCCGTTCGCAAATGGCAGGGGAAAATTTAAAATAACTGTCTCTTCCAGGCAACTCCACAAAATTTCACCGAGAAGTCCAGAAAGTCCAGATTTGTTTATCGAACGAACTAAGTCTTTTGCGCCCATACTGAACTGTAGAGCGACGTCACTTTCTTAGTTTAATTGGATATTATTAAGTGTATATTAATGGACTAGCAGATACTTTTTCAAAAAGTACTTGAAACTAATTTTGAGAAAATTTCGAAACTTCGTCCTGATGCGAAATGTAAAAATGTCAGATACATAATATTCATATATGAAGCAGACAGACTCATGTATTGATTATACGTAACGAGTGAAGTGGCGTAACAGTGCTCTCGGTCGAATGCTCAGTAGGTATAAACTCATCACTGCTCGGCCTAGAATTACCGCAGCAACATAACTCCCGTTCTGGCTGCCGAACTGAAAGTGAGGGTGTGGGGGTGAAAGAGGAGGAAAATAAACGATATTCTGGAAATATTTGCCCTTTAAAGCGAAGAGTCTACTAATCCGGCGCACATCTTTCGGATTTCCCCACCGACCACCGAAGTACGACCAAAGGCATTGTACGTCGAATGCCGCGTTCAGACTATGCAAAAGTTTGTACAAACTGAGATTATTGGAACCTAATAATTGGTTTGTGAGGGACGGATTTCTTTGTTAATGACATTACACCGGTAGCAGGTAGCGGTTTGGGAGAATCTTCGATGTGCTGAAGAATTGTACAGACCGAAGCCCTCCGACCAGAAAGCTATTGGTGTTAAACTGTAGCTGACACCGTCCCCGCGACCCACGCTACCTGCCTTAATGATTCATGTACTGAGTTATCCACTATTGTATATCAACTTTTATATTTGTTGTTTTTATTAAAATAACATTTGAAATCTACGAAAACATTCCAATAAAATGAGTCCAAATATGACCAACGTGCGACAATTCTACGGCATCAATGCAATGAAATAATTCATCTTAACGAAATGTAGCTCCGATTTTTACAAGACATCATTGGAAACGGAACGAAGTGCGTCATACAACATACTAACGAAATGTTTTTCGAAACAAATAAACACTTAGCATGATTTCTCAATATTCGCAATTATCTTTTCAAATATTTGTAAATAATATATGCATCCATGTTGAATAATACTCATCTACCAATTGGAAGGGATATTAATTGATTCCTCTAAAATGATAATACAACAGTTGAATAATTTCTACTTTATTTTAAAATCCAATCAATACGTGATTAAAATTCATTTTTGTGTGTGGGAACTTGTCTAATGAAATTATTGAGAACTTATCTTAAATATCTTGATTTATAAATGTCGCTTATTAGTCGTGTTTAGACTCATTTTCCTGGTTATTATTAGTAGAATTCAAATATTACGGAAAAAATTGGTAAAGTAAATTATATAAGATTTCGATATTTTGTACGCCGCTGCTTCGTAGTGACGCATCGTAAGCAGGTCCCGCACTTTTCCTCAAGGCCCCAGAAAAGGAGAAAGGGGTTAGTTTGTGAGAGAAGAGTTTTGCATCGTTTGGACGCGAGGTGGAGTCTCATTGAAATCTGCACGTAGCAGTTTGTGTTTACCGTTTGCATAGTCTGGACGCGGTCGAAGAGACTGTAAGCAGTTTTCGGTGGAAAGTGCGACCATCTCCTCCCATTAGCAGACCCGGCCATAATTTTGCAGAACGGCTAGTGGCTGCCGGGCGAGAGCTGGAGTTATGTTACGCGACTTGTAGCAGGGCGAGATAGTCACTCGGACCCTTCTCTATTTGTTGGACATAGTGCCCACTCACGCTCACGTCATTCTCTCAACCTAGTGACATTTTGCTTTCTCGCCAGTGTACTCGTTACGTGTAATAAAGGCATGACACGCTGACTCAGTCAGTGATGCACTGTCTCGCCGACTTGTCACACGCTCTCCGCTAGTTCCGTATTTTTTCTTTTCGTTTTTGATATTTTACTAGGTAACGGTAATCTTCGTTTTGCTGTGTTTTGTTTATAACTATAATAATGACATTCAATAAAATAAGACTTTATGGAGCTAAATATATACTGTAATTGAAATACGTTTAAGGCTACATGAATATTTTCACAGAGAATCTCCTCTAATTCCAGGAACTTGTTTGACCTTCGCTAACTATAGTGCAATGTCTTCCTGGTGTTGTCTATGCACATCATGCGAAACACACCTTACAGCGTCTAGTCTAGCGTAAAGAAAACTGAACGTGACACTCGAAAAAAAAATTGAGTCACTCTTCAACGTCGCACAAAGTTGGTTGAGGGCTCGTTGGCGTTTTTTCGAACGCTATTGACAATGAATGTTTGTCGCGTCTCAAAATTTTAACATTTTCGAAAACCAGAAAGTGTGTTTTATTTCAAAAACTGTTTTTAGAGGGAAGTTACTTCATCCCTCATGGATGAAATGGCCGGAAAGAAAAATTGTGCGTGAAAATGCAACAGCATTGGCAGATGGGGCCATTTCAAATAATTGGACAAATAATGCCAATAATTGGACAATAAATTGTACGTAAAATTCAATTTTGAAACTACTTTAAATTGATAATTGAATTGGTTTTATATCACTATTCATTTTGTTTTTTCAAAAATGTTTCCTTTATGAAAAATTTAAAAAATTCGTCAGATTATTCTCCTAAAAATACTTAACACCAAACATTTTCACAGTAAATATTGTCCTTTTTTGGATAGTATACGCCTGAATTCAAAATAATTTTCTAGGTGGAATGGAAAAATGAATCTTATAATTGTATTTTCTATGGCATATGGGGTATCATTTTTTTCTTAATAATTTTCTGAGATAGAAATTGACACTTATTTGCTATTGTCTTCTAAGAAGAGTATCGCAATGAATACTTGTAAATTCAAGAGTTAAGTTCGCTCTTTCAATTTCACGAAAATATCATTGTTGCTGGAGTTACCTTCATTAACGTTGACCATTTTTTAAATTAGAATAATAATTGGTACAGAACTTTCCGTCGATCAGCCAATGGCTCTGCGGAAGGTTGAAGAAAATAACGTAACATACATTAAGTACATGAACATGCATACACAAACACAAATAATGCAATAAAAAATGAAAATGTATGAAAAATGTTGACAATTAGTATTCCAACAGTTCTGAACAAAAAGAGTGCGTGATGTAATGATGTAATTAGTTTTGGCTCCTTTTTATTAATATCTAATTTTCTTGTTGTGAGCATATTTTGAATTTCATGGAAAGAATAACAAAGATTGTAAACGCAGGCTTCCTCGGCCGGAGTCAATATATATTTGTTTGTCCGGGACAGACCGCGTCTCGATAGACAAAACTACCAACATGTTGGACTCTGAAGAAGCCACAGCAGGACGACCGAAATGTCGGTAGTTTTGTTTACTGACATGCGTTTTGTCCCGAACAAACAATTATATATAATTAATTATTAGGGGTCTCATATGATCGTTGTTGAATATTGTTCATTCAATTAACTTGTTCTATGTATGTGTCGGATGAGTTTTTTGATAGTGTGCTCTACGTAGTCGTAGTACATTAAAATGACACCTCTGACGGAATATTGGAAGATAAGCTTATATTTATTTTTAAATGTTTTACCTATTAAATTTAAGAAGCACTAGTTCCGGAAATTGCGTTACGAGTAATGAAATTCAAGAAATAGAATAAGCTACGTTAATGACGATGAATGAGACGGATGAATCTTATAAATTCCTTGTAATCTTACAATAGACAATGGTTTAGATAGAAATTGTGTGTGCTGTTGGTTGTCACCCAAAAGATAAATTATTAATACGGAATGTACTAATTTGAAAAACCTGTCTTGAATATTCATTGCAGAATGGATTGAATTCACTGATTTAAGACGAATAAGGGTTAAAATATATTAAGAGTTATTTTTTGATTGAAGGAATATTCAATACAATGTCAGACCCGAGTGAGAAAATATTTGCCTACCTGATCGCAGTTTCATTGAAGTATTACCAAAGCCTAAGTCATTGTTATCCGGTCATTGGCTACTGGGATTATTGCGAGCAATGAATTAATGAAAATCAAATCAATGAATTACGGAGTAATTTCTTAGAATTAAATTTATTTAATAGTTGAAAGGCGTTTCATTTTTTTATACTAGGAAACTCATCACTACGATTATGAGAAAATGAAATTGTACGCTTAAATTCCTCGTGAATTTCTTATAAAGTTGATGTTTTTAGGTCAAACTAAGACTAATGATAATAACGATTATAATTAAAGCATATGTCAATCTGTTGCGATTTTCCTTACTTCGTGATTAAAGAAGTAATTCCGTGTCTCTCCTGCCTAAGAAACAATGATGAAACAAAAGTGATGAATCTCATAATACCGCCAAATTGATAAGAGGCTTTATTGGACTTCAACGGTGTAATACGCCTTTAAAATACAAAATTAATCATTTAAATTTAACAAAATATTTAAAATCTAAAGTTTTAAAAGTTTCCGTGAAATACGAAAATCCTTGATAGACATATCCCACGTAGAAATTATCAGTCGTAACGACGTCGTCAAAGTCATGCCGTTGTCGAAAAAACGTGACGACGATTGTGACGTCGATTCAACGTCGGAGAACGACGTATTCGTCATTGTAAATAACGCATATTCGACGTCGAGTAACGACACCTTGACGACGTCGCCAACCCGTGCGCATGTAACGTCGATTCGACCTCACAAGAATATGGGTTTTTTCGGCGGCGTCCGCTCATCTCTGAACGACTTACTTGATGCTGAATTATTACAACTTTTATGGATATTTTCCATCGTCTTATCTTATTTAATCAAATTCAACAGGAGCTTAGTACTCATTCGTTACGTCCTTTTTTTCCAATCTCCGTCGTCAGGCATCAGGCAACGGTGTGGTTTGATTGAGGGTACTTTGCTTCTCAAGGCGAGAATGCTACCACTGATCTACTGCTGCACGGCGGTATAAGCTTAATTTTTATCTTGTGTTGTCTTAGTACTGGTACCATGAAAATTCAAGTCTTAGTACTGGTACCCTTTTCATTCAATATACAGTAAGATCATTAATATAGTACCTCGCGGTGTGCTTAACCTATATTTACGAGATTATACTTTCTTAAATTTTAAACAAAACAAGAACCATGCTATTTGTTTTATATTCGAGCCAAATAATATATTACGTATAAATTTGTGGTTTCAAATTAAAATATTATGAAATGAAGGCTTTAAGCAATAGATTCTTAAAATCAAAATGAATTTGTTCTTCAAAACCAGGAATTTGCAGGTAATTCATTCTTCAGGTATATATTTAAATAGAAAAATATTTTTAGCAATCGAAAAGTCATGAAAGTGTTTTTGAAGGAAGTTGTATTTTGTCAAAATGTAATTATGGAAACCCCTTTTTTCGCATATTTGAAAAATAGTTAGCTTATGTCCGTTTTGAAGATATAAACTATCTCATTGCCAAATGTGAAGATTGGTTTTGTGGTTTAGTCGTGAAAAGGTTGCAGACACTTTCATTTTTTATTATTATTAGTATATATTAGTATTATAAGTTCTGTGTAAATATAAACCAATTTCACTAGATTTTTTTTCTTTTAAGTCAATATTTCGCGTAGTATTAGCAAAAACATTGTGAATTTCACGTTATAATCCAATAAATTGTAATTAATTGTTATTAAAATGTTTACCGACGTTGAAATGAAAATAGCCTTCCTGAAAAAAGTGTCAGTATTCAGTAAAATAATACTTGGACTTCTAGACTTAATTTCAAACATGATGAGTGTCATAAAATTAATAGATGGTAAGTCACCGCTGTCTGTCTTACGTGATAGACTTCGATTCGAAAACGCAGAAATCCCATTTTTTGCAGCAGTGCTACTTACGAACGATAGCGAAAGCCCTGGAAAATGGTTGTTAGATTCTTCCTTTGTATCAAATTAACAAAACTTCACAGCTTTCACACATGGGCAAAAATCAGTTACTTTTCTTATTATGTTGAAAATTCTAGTGGTGCAAAACCATTGTACATACTATCGCATGTTTTCCATTTTTCTATCTATTTTATCAGTATTATGTCTACCATTTTGTTTTTCTTAAGCTGTATTATACCTCTACCTGGAACTTCAACACTGTCAAATAGTTTTCAAGACTCTTGAAATAGTGAATAAATTATCCAGCTGAGATTATTTTCCTACGTCTATACCAAACTTTCAAGAAGCATAAGTACCGATTATGCAGATGTAATACATGCTAATTACACATTCTGTGCGTACAACTTAAAGAAAATATTTGTAGCAGTTTTTTTTTGGGGGGGGGCAACAACTAGTAAGTTGAAGATTTTTAAAAAATAATTCAGGATAAGGGGTTTTCGAGGTCGCTGATTACGTATCTGAAGTTTAAAAAAAGTGAAAATTCAAAATGGCGCCGGGAATCTCGGGAGCAGATTCAGTGGTATCTCTGCAACCATTCTGTACATCAGTAAGACATTTCTTATGGTAAACTGCATCAAAATTTGCCAAATCATCAACGGATGAGATGCGAACTTTAATATTTCGATATTCACCCGTCTTATTAACTAGATTTTCTATTTTTTTATATATTGTATTTTTAAAATCTGATTCAATAACTTTACGAACATAGTTTTTTTTTCGCCAAACAATTTGTTCATCGCATAAAAAGCAAGTATTTTTCAAATCTTAAGGTGGTCTTTCAGGTGAAAGCAAATTATCTCCACTTCTTGATCTTAGCTTTGCTTGAGGAGGTGAAACATTATCTGATGCTTTCCTCTTGGTAGCTGATTTTTTCTCATTGATGTGAGCTTGAATATATTTTTTTCAATATAATTTGTTCGACAGATACATGTACAAATTGACTTTTTTCTACATCTAGATTATTAATATATGTATGTAACGTATCACTTTTCTTAGATGCATACTCGAGATTCCCGGCGCCATTTTGAATTTTCACTTTTTTAGACTTCAGATTCGTGATCAGCGACCTCGAAAACCCCTTATCCTATATCATTTTTAAAATAATATTTTACTTGTTGTTGCCCTATATGCCCACTCGGGGGGTGGTTCCTGGGGCAGGGGGGGGACATTTCCACACAGATTGTTTTCTAACTTTAAACTATAGGGCAAAACAAAGAAAATGGTTTCATCAAAACTGAACCTGGCTCATCCAAGTTCCTAACAAAAACGAGTTTTTACTGGCCTATGTATGGCGAACTGAGATATCAACTCGATCTGTGTGATGTAAACATTGCTATTTAAATATTTAAAAAGGTGTTGTAGGTATTTTGATGAGTGCAAAGGGGTAGAAACTTTTTGATGTTTTTGTTTGCGCTAACTGAATGGTGTATTATTTGCGCTGACGACATGCTATATTATCTTATGAACGAATTGAGATTTGTATTTGAAAGCAAATGTTATATCAATTATCCAATAAATTAATTTGTATAATTTTCGATATTTCACTTTTTGATAGGTGAAACTGGTGCTTAGTCCTTTCACGTACGCAGAGAGAAAAGGTTAAGTGAAATGCTCTTACACTGTAACTAATGTAAATCGTAAGAACAGACGGTATTTATAATGAATGAAACTTTTCCCTAAATGCAAAATACTTCGCGTGCAAAATACTCGGAATTAAAGTTTCGTATTTTTAATTAATCTTGGAATGTAACCCTTATACAGTAAATGAAGCACTATCGACAACATTATGTTTCAATAAATATGTTCCATATCTGTAAATAAATGAACAGAATACTTTTCATCGTACAAAATAAGATTTTGTTTGTATATTGTTACCTGTGAGCTTAAAAGCTAAAAGGTTTACTCACTTTCAGTTTATCCATATGAAACAGATTTATGCAGCTGAAGTGCACATCAGGTTAAAGTGTCATAAATCGTTTGACCTTTTTTTTAAATCAGATATTGGAAACTGCTCTGGCGGTAACGTGTAGTACAGTCATGTCTGGATGCATCTAGCATGAGCGGCCTCCCGTATCAGTAAATTGTGCGAAAACTCTTAGAGGGGAACGTAAGCTAACCCAGCACTCACGAATAGAAATTCATGGGATATTCGTGAAAGCTCAGTGCTTGTACAGCGCAATAACGAAGTATTTTTGTAGTAGCTATTTTGTTATGGAAACGTGTTTTTTTGTTTTTTGTGATTCATTTTGAAATGGTACCGCAAGTGTAATTTGTTTTGCCTTAAAAGAATATACTCAAATGACATATTACTGAAAAAGTGTTTCTATTGGTATTTGTTTACACATGTATTGTCACATGACCCAAGCGAAGCCAGGAAAATCAGATTCGAGCATTAGAGACGAAAAACGGAAAACTGTAAATGGTCAGTTATACTAATGTATCATGAACAAATATGACCACACTAAATGCTTGAGAACTTGTACTAAAGTACACGAAACTATAAATAATAATAATAATTTTATTTCCAGCATCACATTTACAAAAGAAGATATAGTTTAAACTTCTAGGAATACTGACCAATATCCAGTTGTAGGTCAGTTACACAAATAAAATATTATTGTATTGCAACAAAAAAATAATGAGTTCGTTTCACCAGTAAATTTCTTTGCAGTCAACATGCGATCTGTGACGTCTGCATGGAAATTTACTTCAATCTATTAGGCTAATTATCAAAACCATAATTTCTTGAATAATACATCGATAAAGAGTAACTACAAGTCACATTTAAATTAGTTATTTTATTTACGAATAACTAGGAATAACAAACTTTCAATCTTGAGAAAAACAAAATCTTACTTCTATACAACTTATGTGTAAATATAAAATATAGATACAAACGTGCTTACATTCGCTGATGCAATTCAAGTCAAATTAATATATAATTAGTGTACATGATAGAAAAAATTATTTTAAATGATTATTTGTAATGAATATATATATTTAACTTATTACCTTGCTTAAGTAGCTAATTACATGTGTCCTTATTAGCCAAGACTTTCGCATTTTACTATATTGTTTCAGTTTATTGCAGGATTCAATTTCATAATGTAACAGATTAAACAACTTAGGTCCTATGTTCTGAAGGGATTGTCTAAACAATTTTTTTTACTTTAGGTGTTCTGAAAATTGTATTTCGTGTTTTGTATAGTAAATCATTCCGCTTCTTATATAAAAAAAATCTTAAAACTTTAAATACGAACAAATGTTCAACAGGCAATATGTTTAATTTTACATACAATGGGAAGGCACTCGTTTATTTTTATATAACATAATACGAACAAAGTGATTTTGTGTTGTTTTTAACTTCTTAATTAGATTTTTATACGTACTTCCCCAACAGTTGATAGCATACATTAATCTAGAATGAATTAATGAAAAATCCTAATTGACGATCTTAATTTACTACGTAGATCTCGGATATGGTTTTCCCATGATAATTTGTTATCCATAGTTACACCAAGGTATTTAAAACTATTAACTTTTTCTATACATTGACAGTTACGTGTCGTACAAGTTTCTAAATTATATTTTATAGGTCCTGGAAAGTTAAATTCTTTAAAGCCAAAGTTGATGTATTTGGATTTCGTAACATTCACTTGCATAGAATTCTGAGTACACCAGTTTTTTAAAAAAATATTTAAGTCATTTATATGTTCATATAATATTAATATATCGTTTGATGAATAAAAGAGGGCAATATCATCTGCAAAAGCATTTATTCTACCCCCAAAATTTTTTTCTAGTAAATCATTGATAAAAACCAAAAATAAGTTGGCCAATAAAGCAGATCCTTGAGGAACTCCTGATTTTACTTTCAAGGTAGTAGTCACATCGCTCACTTCATTATGTGATGACATAATTATGACAAAGACCGATACTAGTTCTGTCCTTCAAAGTGACCAAAACTAATTTTGGCAAATGCGTTTTTGCCAGAACTAGTTTTCAAAACGACCTATACTAGTTTTGGTCGTTTTTTTTCGTTCAGTGGCCGAATTCGGGTTTTGTGCGTAACAGATATACTAAATTGTCGAGCTACTACTTGGCATCACATTGACTAATGTTAATAATCGTTCAGTGTTTTTTAGCACACGACCGTGTCGTGCGAGAAAGAAAGTTTTTTTGAATTGACCTTACAATATCAGGTTTGACGGAGAAGTATTTGGAAAATTGAACATGTAGAATCAAAAATTAAATGAGATTCATCTTAAAAGGCATTGATTTATTGTGGGACTGTTTACTCAAATTCTAGATTATAATTTGTTGTGCTCCAGCAATTCTTTTATTTTCTGTGCACCAGCAGGGATTAACGTTTTTTAAATCACCAGTATAAAATGTTAAAAATGAATCATCTCTTATTTTTAAATGTTTTTGTAATCATTTGATTTATTAAAACAATCTTACAATCTGATATTGATTTGAATTTTTTTTATTTTTTAAATTTTCAACAGAGCTGTCATAGGACTAGTTCACATGAAGAGATTAATCGAATGTTATTCGGCGCATTGTCAACACTCGTAGGGTACACATTAGAGGTAGTCGTATAATGACAGTGAAGTTATGTAACAGTAATATCTTCTACAATTAAATTTACCTTGTCATGAAAGTCTTGTCTCTCGGTAGAACTTGAAAGAAACGTAAATGTATCGACTTACCATTGACACGTGCGACGTGAACACATTCCAAGTTGAGTGAATAATTTTACGCGGCACCATGACAGCCTATCGATTAAGTCCAGTATCATCTTTTGTGCACCCGAACGGGTACCAACCATATTTGCTTGGTTGTCAAATGACTGGCATCAACAGTATTTAACATTCCACCCATTTTCTCAAGATTTATTACCGTTTGCGTGTTCCCCTCTGCTGATTTGACGTTAATGGAAATGAAGTTAATATAAGTGTCTCTAACGCTAACAATATTTTGTTTAATTTTGAAAAATCCGATTGTCTGAGACATTAGTTCGTTGTATGAAGACAAAGGAATTTTTGGAAAAATCGTACTGAAGTATATATAATAGTACTTAACTTCTTTATAGAAATTATAGTTTTTTACAAAAAAGATGGTTATGTATTTTCCTTCCGAAGCCTCAATTGTGAGCTAGCGTGATTTGAAAAATGGTGAATACTCACTTGCACGCTTAATTGTCTGTAGCGCGAGGATACGCGCTCTGACTAGGACTCTGAAAACTTAGTACAACTTGTACATGGTGTTTTGTGGGATCGAGAAAAAACCTTTGAAGTAATTTTTGACGCATACATTCGTCATGTACATCGCCATTTTTGTCACAATATTATTGTAGTATTCGACAGTCATAATGATTTTAAAGAAAAACCCTCATAGTTGCAAAGCAACTTAGTCGGGCTGTTAAAACATTATCTTATGCTGATGTACTCACGATCCCACATCCAAAAAGAAGTGCTCCTTTTTACGTATCCTGACTAGTTGCTATACTTAGTATTCTTTGAGAAAGAGTAGAAAATACAATGCTTAAATTACACCAAAAACGTAATTAAATCAAAAAATTGCTTTTAATTGATTGATTTGATCGTTCGTATTGATGACGTAATTAATCGATTGCACTGAAGTTTAAATACTTTATTCAGCTCCTGAATATGATTGATGATGAGGTTTATGATGTAAACTAAGAGATATCAAAGAACTGTGTTGTGTTCTAGATAAATGTACGAATATCCAGAAGATGAAGAGACAGGAGATGATGATCATAGCTGGGCAGAAAAACCTTACTCTGTAAACCGTAAATTAACGAAGTTAACATTTTGTTTAACTTTTCAGTTAATTTCTAAAATCATTGACGGTTTTATTAACTTACGTTTCATGTATGTTAACTTAAGTTCGTTAATTTTTTTAGTATTGTTCCCACGGTGAGTGGCGCGGTGCGATTGGTCAGAAAATTGTCTGATCTCGCATCGTCGCACAGTGGTTCTCAGTACTTAAAAGACTGTTCCGAAGGTCAAAAAATGAAAGTGGGAATGTACGCCTTAGTACCTTGGAATTAAATACAGAAGGCATGGAAGTATGTATTTCTGAAATTCAGAGCATTTTGTTTTCCATATCTAGCTAGGCACGTTATGTCGTAGTGATAGGTAAGGTACAACAAGTGGCGTTGAAAACGTGAATTGAAATTCGGACTCTGGATAAATCTGTAACTTTCGAGGAAAGTGTATAAATTTTTAATTGTGATGGTGGAAGGTGTTCCTGGAGGATTTCTTAACATTAAGTTCTTCTTACTTGAAAGAAGTTCATTTGTGTTTTACAAGTATTATAGATAGCATCCTCAATATGCTTGAAAAATCGTCAGAAACAAAACATTTTTTCAGTAAAAGAAGAAAACAGTTTTTGTCTCCAGCAGTCTCTGAGATTTTATTCTTAAATCTTAAACCTTAAACATGTAACTTTCCATAATCGGAATATTTAAACAAATTTTGCTCCTAATTGCGACTTTTTGAGTTATGGGGCAACATGCCAATGGTGCACCTGTGGCAAAAGTACGATTCGTCGTTGTGAACGTGTTGCGATGTTTATCTCCATTTTCACTATAGGGTCTTCACGTGCAATAACATCTCTATTGTTAACTGGAATGTTGCTGTAGTATTCACACACTGGACAGGAATACTGAAATAAATATTTTATCTACTTATTTGATGTAATAAATATTTCCATAGCGTTTCGTCACCCTTTCTATCTCTCTCTTTTTTCAAAATGTAGTATAATCACACAGTTCTTGGGTACTTTGATTTCGCTTTACAATGATACACAAAGTTCTGATTTTACATGATAAAGTAATTACGAATGACTGTTTAGTTCGGTTGCCGCAAAAAGGGCAAAAAATCCTCTCAGCAATGGGACAAGTGACCGAATGCGAACCTCTGCTCCACGATACAAGCTGTTCTTGCTCTTCGCTATATTTTATTTGCTTATTTTCGTCGATCGTTTCTAATCGTTAATAGATAATTATTTATTATTATAAACGTTTTGAAGTACATTTAGATATCTATGCAAAGTATATACCAGTAATTTCCATGTTTCTTAACTGAATTAATTTCTTCCTTCTCGTATGTTCTCTAATGAAACTAAGGTGAGCATACACGGTCACTCCATTCTTCCAAACGAAAGGATGCCACTCCAAAATCGTACCCTTTGGAGGAGTGGATGTAGTGGTGTGACGGATTGTTGGACGCAATGGATTTTGGACTATCAAAATTCAAGTCATCCACGCCATAAGACTGTTACTGTACTTCGTTCTTTTTTGGGTCTATTGCCCATGTTACCTGTGTTTCGATTCGCGAAATAGGGGCACGAAGGAGTTTGAATATTGTTGTGGTACATTTCACTCTGCCGCTGTACTCCGAGCAGTGAAGGAGGCCGCCTCAATTTCCCGTCCAGTATTTATTGACGAGAAGCGATTTCGATCTAAATGCAAAAATAATTGATTGTCAATTCTGTCTCGATGTAATCGGTGTAGTGAATTTAAAGTTCTTTACATGGTCAATTCTCGAAACTTATAATATTATAATAATTAATAATTCGTGATTATATATATATATTCCAACTTTTAAGTAATTAAGTACAAATAGCGAATTACTTTGAGTACATCTTATTTAGTTACGTTATTGATTACAGAATTTAATTTATTACGGTTAAGAGTGTCGCACCGTATTCTTTACTATGCAATTCTTTATTTTATTTACAATATAATTTTTGAGATGCATGTGTACCTATGTTTATTTTATTGTATTTTTTTTCAATATTGCAACCGATTAATACGAGTATCATTGTTCCCTGGTTCGTATTATTATTTCAACTATTTTTCACTGCTCATTACTAATTTGTGGTTGATATGCCATTAGATTTTCTTCGTGAATCGATGAACACATGTCACTGAACAGTTCTAATACGACTGGCAAGAATGGTGTAGCGTGGAGTGACCTTGTAAGCGCTGAATACATCGCACGGAACTGGACGTCTTCAGGCGACTGACAAGGAAGGAATGGCGGGCGTGACGAGGAGTTGCGTTGAATGGCGTGACCGTTTTCGTGTCACTTTTTTAGCATCATTCAATTTGGACATCATGGCATTACGTGTCTGTATGCCCACCTTAATCCGTGTAAATATTTCATGTTTTTTCATTACATGCGCAAAAGAAACTACTGCTGTCTCACTGAGGTCGTTCTGTAAGAAACCCAATAAATAGAGCACAGAGGTAGCTGTTTCCCATTCAAATTAAGAATACTTGTCAAAGAAGCGTCCGAACTCTCCATATTTTGGATGTTCGGTCTCTTCTTCACTTTTGCATTAATAACCCTATGACCATGTTTCAGAATGTTATTTTACGATAACAGTTCTGTTATTTATGTCACAAAACAAATAAAGGTTTTTTGTATGACAACAAATGAAGTCCTTACATTTGTTGTTCTGAAATGCCTTTCTTTTTTCGCCACTGGGGCATAGATCCGCGATATTGATGCAAAGATTAGCGGAGTGGATCTTTGCGAAAAACATGTTTGCGAAAATTATAAAATATGAAGTGCTAGGTAATGGTAATATTTTTCTTTAGTATGGACATGGTCAAATGGAATACATTCTACCCATTTACAGTTTTATTTGAGGTTTTAAACAATTTTCAAGCCACATAGTTCGAAAAATTGGAAAGAGCGACTCTTTGCCCCACGCATCTCTTATTGGTTTGTTGTATTAATGTTGTATAAAATAATTTTAATTCTTAAATTATGAATTATTCAAATTAAATGACCTCAGAAACCCTTATATTTACGGGTATTCCCTTAATTTTATTCGACTTTGAAAATAGGCCGCCATTTTGGATTTTCAAATTTGAGGTCGGATTTGAGTTCAGCGACACGAAAGAAAAAGCGTTCTGTATAAATTTCGATGTAACTCTCCTAACTTTTCAACTTCTGGTCAGCCCGCCAAGCTCTTCGAACACTGTGCGTCGGAACGGACGATCTGTTATTACTAAGGTTAACAGATCAACAAAATCTCAAATATAGGACCAGAAGACCGAGAACCCCGGATTTTAGAGCTAAAACCTGGACATTACTTTGTGAAATGATTTCTACCTTAATAGTAATAAAATAATTTTTACTTGTAATTACATGCCAATATCATAAACATTAAAGTGAATCATAAACAGAGAGGTGTTAATTTTATTTTTCTCGTAAAAAAAAAGAACTGATTTGCTGACACAAGGAACTCAAGTCACAAAAATAATCTTAAAATTAATGGAGTGATTCTAGCTTTCGAAATAATACGCGTTGCTTTCCCTGTGTGTGTTAATTTCGAATGGTCGCGACGATTATCCTTCGTTTCACGGTTTATTTAAAAAACTCGGACGGTGACGAAAACCTCATCCGGTCGCTCCCTGAACACCCTTCAAACTTGTTTGGGCTTAAAATATTGATATATCAAAATATCCATATTTTTCATTAAAATATCGATATTTTGTTTCGATTTTCTTTTTAAATATTGAAAGTTTGAAATGGTATACGTTTCATTTAAAACATCTTGCGTGTATTCGAACTTGTTAAAAAAAGTTTCTTGTTTATTGATTTCTACTGACAACTAAGTACGAGTGCGCAATGTGTTAGCATAGATTTTTTTGTGGGACTTTAGGGCTCGTCAACGGTTAGCATAGAGTATAACATTTAAACTCTTATGGAAATAGCGAATGTATACTTCATGAAGTTAGTGTGTTTGGTACGAATTACGGTTGTAAGTTCTTTGTGTTTTTTTTCTTCAAAATAACGAATAGTTGTGTAAATAGTGTGTGGGGGAATTCTCTTGGCAACCATTTCTGACGAATATTGGGTCGATCGGTTTAATCCCAAATGTTCTTTTAAAAAGATTGAAAGTTATGTTGTTTTATTAAAGTTCAGCAGTATTTTAAATTAATATTTATATTTAATGGTGTTAGTTAACTTCCTATAATATATACAATAGCATTGAAATACAACAATCGTGAATATTTTCTGACATTTTGTAATTTTGATTAAATTATTTGTTTTTATCGATATTAGAAATGTAGTTCGATGTATTAATATATCGATATTTTTGTCGATAATATCGATGGTTTTTGAAAATATCGTTATTTTTAAACAACTCTCTCATCCCTACTTCGCGCCATGGCCAAGTAATTAAGTTCACTGTAGGATCAGGAACTTTATTTTCGAATGCTATATGAAAAATGGAAAGTTTCAATCATTTGACAGCTTCTTCCCTCTCCCCATTTCTGCTCCCAACCTTCGACTCGTGGACCGACCTTACACTCTAAGCCTATGAGTGAACGAACCCGAACAGAAAATGGAATAACTATTTAGTTGACGATCATGATACATTTGTGTTCAGTGGTTTTGTTGTTTCTACAACGTAACTTAATTGCATATGACGTTCAAGAAAAAAATGTAAGTACAGTTGGACGGCTTCCCCTGAAAAAGATATTTTGCAGGGTAAACGTTCATCTCAGATGAACATTTTGATTTTAATTTTCATTAAGGGGTACATGAACCTTATGCAAGATGATTTTTAATGAAGAACAGATTCTCGTGCTACGTCAATTACAATGAACATGAAATACAATTAATATTACAACAAATGTTACAATGAAGTATTTGTGTTTGACTAACTATAAGAACACTTGACTAATTGATTGATTTAATATGAAAGATAATTGAATGTTTTTAAACAGTTAACTTTAACTTCTGTTAAATTTTCAACGACAAACTAACGCGTAAAGGATTAACTAAGTTAACTTTTTAAGTAACGGAGTAAAGTTTAATGAAGTTAAATTTCAGATTAACTTTGCCCACCTCTGACGGTGATCAACTTGTCCAATGGAATTAGGGGATTTTTTAACAGAACAGATAGTGGATTAAGCCTACGGGGGATAGCATGTAAAAACCTTGTGGTGCAAAACCATTGCACATACTTTCTCATATACGTTTCTCCGTCTCCAGCATAGAGTGAGAAAAAATCTATAGTGAAAGGGTCATTACTTGCGTGGTCGTCTATATTTTGATCTTCTTCTAGTGCTCTATTCATGCTCAAAGTCGCTAGATGAACTTATTACTGTCTTTATTTGAAATTACTTCATTATTCTGATATATTAAATTGTTTTGCGCTCTAAATGGTTTGTTGTGAAATGTATTAGAATCGCAGTTATAAACTTCATCGTTTTTTACTAGAATGAATCACTAATAAACATTCAATTGCATATTCGAACCATCGATATTTAATTTTCAAACTAACAAGGGGAGGTCGCGACTTGGTAAATTGATTTCGGGATGGGACTTCGTAGGATTGTAGTACCCCTAGCATCGAGTCAAAGTAAGACAGTGCAATAACCGGTCAGTTATGAGAAAAAAGCACTCCCAGTTTTCATCTCAGTGTACACATGAAACATTTATTTTTCATTTTCATCGTCGCAGCAGCGTAATCGGTAGCGTGCTTTTCCTCCGTACGAAGAGCTGGGGTTCTATTCTGCTTTGGAGTTGTTTTTTCTGTAAATGTATTTTTAATTTTATGTTTTCTCACCGAACATGCCACATCAAGTATTAGTTCTGACAGCATGTATCACAATGTTGTAACCGCCAACGTTTGATGAGAAATTTGATGTAAGATATACTATGCTCGCGGGCTGTAAGAAAAGTTCGCCAAGTTCACCCTCTCCCCCGTTGGTGCGTCAGTGTTCAGCATAATATTTAATTTTTTGTATTTCTTTTACTTTGATTTTTGTCTTTACCATTTGATATTCATTTTAAAATAAGTACAAAGTGAATAAAGCATGAGATGTGAAGAATGTCGAATGAAAAATAGGTGGTATATAAATTTTGGTGTTTGATATTTCCATAAAATTGTTCGATTTTTAATAATATCGTTGATAATGTAGAAGGAAATTAGAGAAACTAAGAAAATTAGATATCTTAGCGTGTTAGTAAAGCTGGCAAATAAACTCAGATTACAAACCAACATTTCTAGCGACGCTATCTTTAACTTAATAAGAAATCAAAGCCATATTATTTCCATGATAAGAATCTTTGGGGTGAAATGTGAGAAAATGAAGTACTCTTCCAATAAGAAATAAAAACACTTCTTTCACGAAACATACTTCAGAGCATCAGCTGGTGAATACCGACCACTTGCAGACAACCTATCGCGAACATTTACTGTTTGCAGCCCTTTGCGTACAGCATGCTTTCTTTCCTACGTAGAAGTGGTCTGAAGCAACTCTGTATCGGATCTTAACGGCCAACGCGTTCCTGCTCGAGCAATAACAGGTCTGACAGAAATAATAATTTAGTGAACAAATACACCTGAGGTTGACATCACTGATTATTATAAAACTAGAGCGATAACTCGTAGCACATTATGCTCAGGTCGTTTAAGAAAGACCTTATTCTGAATCAAGCAAGATGCCCAGTATGTCATTACGTTTTTAGATTTTTTTGATTTCTCTACTGGATTTATAACAATTATGATCTCTCAAATTTAATGCAAAATGTGTCCAAACTTGGCATGATCTACATTTGTTAGACGACTTTTCAAGTAACCAAAATATTTTATTTCAACTTGAACATTTCGACCGCTATTTCGGTCATCGTCAAGTGAGTTGAACTAAAAATTTTGCCGATTTGTTAAAAGATAGTCTTAAAGATTACATTATTACTGTGATAGTAGAAAAGAATGTCAGTAACCTACTTAGTTCAAATTAATTGTATATGAATTGTCTCAGTAGCCTATCCGATTCTGCGCGATTGTAATTTCCACAAATCCACAAAAACCGGCATTGTTGGCGTGTATACAATTTCTGTTCGCATTGTCACTTCTACCGTTCTTCATGGACTCTTTTGTGACGGAACTTCATTTTGTATTTGGTGAGCTTGTGTCCCCTTTGGTTGTACATGAAAAACATCTTTTGTGCAGTCACGAGGTGAACAACGATTGAGAAGTGTTTTGATATGCGTTTTCTTTAAGATGCGCTATTGGCCACCGTCACCTCCCCGCAGCGCCGCGTTATCGGACGAGGAAAAGGCTTCAGTGGTGAACTCACGGGGTGTGGGGGAAGGGACGAAGGAGGCTCCATGAAGTCAAAATCACTGAGGCCCAATTTCACCATATGTAGAATAATCGCGATTTCCTTAAACGGGATTAGGTAAATTGAATCGCGATTAAATATGCGTTTCACCAAGCAAAACTTATCGTCGATTTTGTTAATCAATGTTTTTGAAGAATTCTCTAGGATTTTGCAGTACATTGTGGTTAACTTGAAGACAAATGACGGGCGAGAAACTTGTAGCTCAACAGCGCCACCAACGGGCAGCTGATGCAGCAGTGGGCCTTCCTTCGTGCCACTGAACATAACCTATAAATCGAGACACATCAAACAAGCAAAATGGACGCCGTATTTCTTGCATTACTGAAGAAAATCGCTATTTGTGCTGGTAATCCGTTTAAAACCGGATCTACAATGGATGTAAACATAACGAAGTTAGAGATACGCAAGGCGCGGACGTAGGATTCGCAGCTGTCAGAGCTCGAGTGTGTACAATGAACGTAGAGACGTTCAGCCAATCAGAACTCAGTACGAATGAAAGTGGCGTCTTGCCAGAAATTACCAAAACAATGCCAAGTAACCTAAATACGTGTAATGCAAAAACTGACTAAAACCTGCAAATTACGTGTGTTCGTCGGTCATATGTGCGAGTGAAATGAGGGATATGGTTCGACATTTATTTCGTCAACTAACACGAATAATGTAAACTGCTTCTGGACGAGTTAGAAAAGAATAAATCGTGACTAGGGAGTGGTTATGATACACAGATTATATTATACCTTCTGTAATCTGTGGCTGCGATATTCCTGGCTCGTCATCGTAATTAATTAAATTAATACCTGGGATATTTTAGACTTTTGCATTCAAATTCTACCCAAAATGATACTATACTATGACAAACCATTAACACACAATTCGCATTCTGAACATGAGCTGCATAGTTCATTGACTGATCAAAATATTAGGAAAAATATATATTTCAATTTTGCCCTGGAGATTGAAAAAAAGTACTTTCCTGATTTTTTATTTAATTATAAATTATTTTTACAGCATATTCCACTTTTTAAAGCTTCTCCTTCTGTTAGTATCCTTTATTAATAATTATTTTTAACTATCCTTTATTAATGTCAAATTCTCAATCTTCTTGTACTGGCTAACGATCCAGAAAATTTTTTAATGCAGAAGATAAAAATGAACCCTTATGATATTACTACAAGTAATAATCATCATTCATTCTTTAAAGCCTCATATTGAAGCAATAAGTACATGAATATCTAAGTCATCTGAGCACAATATTTTTACATAGAGGGCTGCAATGTTGATAGTCAAGTCTTCCCTCCTACACTCCTTTAATAAGAGGGGCTCTAGATCCAAATACATTTTATTTAAGAAATTATTCATTCACTCAAAACTAGAAAATACATTTACCATTACATAGTAATGTATCCTTAAATACCGAAGAGAACTTATCTTTTGTAAAATAAATTTTGTTCACTCACAAGCTCATTATAAAAGAAAGGTAAATTTAATTTTCTGAAGTTAATTTTTTAAGTACTAGAACTTAACTTTCAAATTACTAAAACACAGTAAAAGGAAAGAGATTCTAACATGAAAATGTGATCAAAAGCAAGACACTACCTACCTCTTTTGTTAGTTCAATATTTGACTGAAATTCTTGAGAGGTTTTTATAGTTACTTAAAGTAACTTCACATGCTATAACTCCATACCTTGCATTACCATGAAATGAAGCATTATATACCATAGTTATAATTTTAAAAACACCTCAATAGAATACATATTCTGTACTGAAACAAGCTCAATAAACTAACACGTTCACAATTAGAGCTTCTTAAATGTTCATCATTCAAACATGCTACAAATAAATAATTTGATCTTCCCATTTCTCCAGTAAAATTCATGCAAAAAATGGAGCAACAAATGAGAAATAGTATTTCTTTATTTCAAAACTTCAGACAGTAACAAATTTGGTTCCTTTACTGTATTAATTACTAACTAAACAATATCACAAGTAAATCAGGAACAAATACTTTCCACTATTATAATGAACACATACACCACTTGTACATTAAAAACTCAAACTGAATTATGTGCTTTGCTTTATTTTGTTATTTTATAGTTCATGCATTAGAAGAAATGTTTGAACACACACACATGTATATGTTACTTAATCCAATAACTATTTCAATGCAACTACTATCATTTTGACTCCAAGTAAATAAATTTGTGAAAAGGAGTTTCATAGACCTAACTGAACTAGTAGTGGGAATGACACAATGCTCTCTCACGATAAATTCTGAACAAAATATTTTAGGACTTCACTTATGACAGACATTACACAACGCAATTTGTAAACAAATTCAGAGATAGATTACATTGCACTTCAGTATAACTATTTATATTTCAGTAGTCTACTATCAAAACATTACACCTTTGACAAAAAGTTTCAAGAAACTGAGTAACTGTTCTGTCTATAAAAAATACGAACATATTTGCTTCACCAGTTAAAAGTGATATAGGCAAGTATTAACCAAAAGTATCAAAGTTCTTACTGTTTTATTAGCTTTAAAACTAGAAAAGAGTTATTATTTTGGATGTATATCTTATTTTGATTTAAAATTTTGTGTATCTTATATTAAAAACAACATATTGAATGTGTATCCTAGTCTTGTTTTGAAACCAACCATTCACTTCACCATTTAAAAACATTATAATGATGCATCTTGATTTGAATGTTGTTGTGTCCCCCTTGTACACAGGCCACTTACATCTTGTAAAATCTGCTGGAATATCTGCTGAAATTTTTGGACATCGTAAAAATAGTAATTCCAAACATTTTTTCCCAACACACGACATCCTGCAATATATTTCAGAGACACATCAATATATTAAAATGTATCAATTATTTTACTTATCAAGTAAAATGTTATCAATTTCATGTACTTATAAAATCAACAACACCAAACCAAACACAATGAAGCTTGTAACATTGCTACAAACGAAACTGCTAAGAAGCAGGTAACTGGCCTAGCGAGTATTCGCAGTAATCTCTTTGTTTTAATAAATCACAATTATTCTAATTACACATATGACGGATTAAGACTGAAAGAAATAGCTAAAGAAACGCACGGAGAACAATTTAACCTCAACCACGCTTCAGAATACATCAGCAAAAGTACGCACAAACGTAGCATAAAGAGATCCCCGTCTGATTGGCTGAACGTAGCACCTTCCTTACGTTACGTTGGAGTTGAACCAATTTGGGTTGCGTTTCTTACGTCGTACGGCTGGAAGTGACGCACCTTACGTCGAGCTCACGTGCTCCTTATATTACGTTTACGTCCATTGTAGATCCGACTTCAGAGTAATTCGCGATTTTCACGTAAATCGAAGTTGGTGGAACGCGCATTTCGTTAATCACGATTTACTGCATAGAAAATCTCGTTTAAGGCATTAAACGAACTTGGTGAAATTGGGCCTTAGAAATGTAACTTCTATTGAACACTACTTCTAGAAGATTTTTATTTCAATAGAGCTACTAAATGTAACCAAAAATACTCAATAACCCTGTAATGGAATACAAATACTTCAGATTCATTATTATATCTTATATCTATTATGTACATTTTTGTAATCATAACTTTTTTCTCCCATCATGGTTGACCAATGAATTTCCGCGAATGAGATATCATTTCACGGATAATTTTTAGAACTGCAGCCATGTTGTATATTACTGTTTATGTATGTATTAATAATTACAACTTTTTTATATTGAAATTGAATTATTGTAAATTCATGAACGTCCTCATCTGTGGTGTTTCTCATGTCTCTGTCCGGCCACTTAAAAGTCTTGAAAGAGGAAGCTCGTGTAAACGAAAGCATTCACCCTATTATTTACTGTTCGTCACATCTTAACGATGTTCATGTGTTTCCGGCTATTTGGAAGTATATATTGTGGATCTTCAAAGAACTTGAAACGGACACTTAGCGTGAGACACCAGCGCAATCCGTAGAAAAACGAAAGAAAAGAAATATCGCGAGGAGATCGGTTGTCCATGAAAATGGGTAAGCGAGCTTGAAATAAGGATAACATCGTCATCGAAACTGTGGCAGCACATTCATATTTAAGACCACTGTTGCGGGTACTTAACAGAATTCAGCATTGTACTGGAAATCTGAAGTTAATTCTAACAAAACGTTCACTAGCAATTTGATCCCTTTAAACTATTAATATTGCTCCTTTAATTGTGTGTACGACTTATTCGCTCGGGTTCAGCTTGTCATGATTTTCTTACATAATTATCTAAATTATGGTTATTTCACAATTCTTCTGAGAATGTCATTCTGGTATCGTAATTTACTCACTTAAAAAAATTATTTACAAAAATATGAACTGAAGCTGGTGCAAATATTACTGGTTAAGTTGTGACAAAAACGGCTACGCGTATTTTGCATGATAGTTCCTGTGGACGAGAGTGTATTTGACGCATGCAGAGCAGAAGTGATGTAAGTCCATAAGAATTGTTTGGAGAAAAACTGGAATTTGTGAGGGTGAGAAATAAATAAAACATATATACTAAACATATTTGTGAGATACTTTCGTTAGTGTTATAAGTAACTAACTTTTAAAATTGAAAATATTGAATTTCGGATTACTTTATAAAGCAATTTTGACGAAACATTACGATTAAATGGACTTACAAAGGTTCTGCACTGAAATTTACAATTTAGACGTGCAGAGCAGAAGTGGTGAATGACCGACCATGAGTATGATTTGGAGAAAGAGATGATGTAAAGGCGATAAGTAAAAATATTTGTGTACTTAACATAAGTAACCATCTCACCAATAAACAAGTAATGGTAATAAATTTTAATAATGAAAATATTGAATTTTAGATAGAAACTTCATTCTATATCGACAGTCTAAATTCTTTAATATTTTAGGAGAAAATTTTATTTATTTTCCATTCACTTTATTTGCTATCTCGATTATGTAGGGTTGGCTAGAATTGCCACCATCTTTGCTCACATTTCTTGCCCATCCTACTTCCTTTACTCCCTCTTGGTGTAATACAAGCTGATTAACCTGAAATATAAATAAAATGAATTTATCTTGTATACTTTTCTATGGATTTAAATTCTGGTTCCGCGCAGAACTATATTGAAACTGCGAAATCTTGAAACGAAATAGGCCGACATTAGTTTACTCTCCTATCCTGTCCTACCCTATCTTTTACAATCCATTAAAAATCAGTTTTGTTCAGATGTATTCATAAATTTTCATTTTACCCTTATTGATCATGTTGGGTTGAATTATCGTTACAGCATGACTTATCTTAGACCTTATCAAAACCTTCCGTATCAGTGTCTTCATTGCGTAAATCCTCTTTTAGAAACCACCAATAACATGGACTTCGATCACTACTGCTCTGAAGAGAGGAGGGGATTTGTATGAGCAGAAGGAATGTGCTGTACCCAATGACAAAAGAGAGAACAATAGATTTACTATTCTTGGCCTCTAAAAAGACGACAACGTTGATTATAAACGAGTGGAATCTAAACTAATCAATACATTTCTCAAATTGTTTCTGAAAATATGCAACGGGGGACTGGAACAGAAAAACCTTTTTTAATCACATCCAGCAGTATTTTCAGACCCTGAGTATACTTTTGCCAATACAATAAAATCATTTTAATCAAGTAATGCTATGCAATAGACCTTATTTGTCAAAACATAAACGTGTTCTAATGGAAACATTTTAAACTTTATTCTTATGTTTGCAATAAATTATTAAAAACTTAAAATAGACTATAGTTTCTCATAATTTGATTTTGCAA
The DNA here is from genome assembly GCA_002313205.1 of Laupala kohalensis. Taxonomy (NCBI): domain Eukaryota; kingdom Metazoa; phylum Arthropoda; class Insecta; order Orthoptera; family Trigonidiidae; genus Laupala; species Laupala kohalensis. Next base: position 362,134 of record NNCF01130864.1, on the reverse strand, counting down.
AACAATGGGTTCATCCAATTTTATTATTTTAATAATAAACGAGGAAATTATTTTTTTGTTCTCCAAATGGTCACAGCAGTTTCTGATTTTTTCACTATAAATTACTTATTTCCCTGATACACCAAAACTGTTGGGAGTCATAGAATATAAAACCATAAAAAATCAAATACAAATAAAACACGATGAAAATATGTTATAAGTAATGGGCAACTTAGAGATATCATTTTGTACATTAAGTTGTTTACTCCTTGAATACTTATCCCCCCTCCATAACACCTTGAATGTCCAGTGGTGTCTTTTGCCTGTGATCCATTTTAGTTTGACTTGAGCTTTCTGTCGCAATATTTTATTTCACTTGATAATAGTACCAATGGGTACCGAAACGTCGTGAATTTTAAAAGTTTAAATGTGTTTGTATTGTTCTATGTATTTTATTCACTGATGTTTTTCAATATGTACTGTATGTTAAAAAGGAGTTCTATAGGTCGGCATTTATTTATTTATGTAGTCTCGAGTTTACGCTAACATATACCTCAACGCATTGACCGATTGTAATTAATAACCAACAAATTTTGGGGGGATTTTAGGGCTCTCAAACAACTGGGTCATTAGAGCCCTCTCCAACAAATTGAAGGAAAATATCTTCAAACTTCACGTAATGGTAGTAAATTATTTTTGCCAACGCAAATTTTGTTTATGCGAAATACCTCGAAAAATGTCAGTTCTTTCGGATTAAGATAGTCTCATCTCTACTATAATTGTGTAAAAATTTATAATTACAATAACGTCAGTATTTAATACAGGGTAGATATGTTCTTTATAAACACTTTTGTCAAGTTTCATACCACAGAAGTTACATAATGTATCAAATTTTCCTACTAAATCTTTCAATTCAACAATTTTCAGTCTTATAACCCAAACGAGCAACATCAACAAGAACCACCATATTTCACCACTTTCTTTAGTAGTTCGGAAGCGGGAGTTTAACGGTATATTTATCGTATGAAGTTATCTAGAAGGTGTCTAAGACTTTGCGCATTCGTTACCAGACGAATTTAATTTCGCTCATCCAAAACCTGTAGCTATATCGAAATTTGTGGTTTAGACTACAGTGATACTCACCGTGGGTACTGTCGCCCAGCAACCACAGACGCAGTAGACAGACTGCTCAATGCAACCGTGTATATTAGTACTCTATGTTAATATTAGTTGCTCGTGGCTGCCACACGCTCGCCTCATAACTCATTACTAGGCGTACTCCTTTGCATAACTGTGTTAGCTTGTCTGTGCCCCATTCTCAGGAGACTGTAATTGCCGCTTCACTTTTTAGGTTACATAACTCACGTGCTTATGGAAATTCAGGATTTCCTCACAAAGTACTCCCAAATACTTACGCTCTCGCACTTTAGGTATCGTCCTCCCATCATATTTTAGCACAGGGTATCCCTCATGTTTTTCTCTCCGGAACCTCGAGACAACTATTCCGAAACTACTTCTACACGCATGCGCAAGGTCTTATTACCCTTTTTCATTCCCTCCTGCTGTTCCCATGGACCGCCAGACAAATGTTACCCACCTACACCTCAATTAGTGTACCTTTGCCTCCCATCTTTCCAAGGGCTCGTTTATAAGTACTTTTCAATAAAGGTCCCATTCACGATCACTGATGGAACCTTTTGGTATTTTGTTTAATCGCATTTGCTTCACCTATATTTAGTATGTACCGACCGGAAAAATACACAAGTGCACTGAATTGATCTGGTGCTCTGAAATTTCTCTCTTGTTTAAATGCTGCGAAACTAGTGCCATCTTGCATTGTTAAAAGCCCCAGTTATGAACGCATACTTGGTATCTCTTGTTAATATTCCCAGTTATGATGTCGACGCATACTTGGTATCTCGTTAGTATTCCCTAGCAGTTGGTGCATAGCATCGTCCGTATTTCTCCTCCTACGGAACCCGTACTGATGCTTGTACAGCTTGTTGTTTTCCAGGCTCTACTGCCTTACTGCTTCTCCAACTGTCCAAACGTATTTCCAAACGTGGATAAAAGCGTCATTAGCGTGTACGATGAAGCTCCCTTTTGTCCCTTTCCCCCTTTTCCAAATACTAGCAAATCACCGATTTTCCACTATGCCGTTTAAGTTTCACTCTATATTCATTCGTTGAATATTCCCTATAAATATTTTTCAAACTCTTCAAACGCTACTTTGTCTATTCTATGTGTTAATCCATCAAATCCACGTAATTTCCTCACTTTCAACCCATTTATGTCTTTTGCTCGTTCTGTCATACACTCCTTTTCCCGCGCCTGTTATCTCATTTCCAATTCTTCTTACTTTCAATCGGCAACAGTTTAATGACGCTGGCCCTAATGTTACCCAGTCAATTGTGCTTCATAGATTATCATACACATTGTGTCAAATACGACCTCCCTTAATTATGCTACTGGAGAGTTCCCCCAGCATGTTTTGTAGTCTCCTATCCATGAATTCATTCCATGTTTCTCCTTACATCTTTTTGCCATCACCTTGAATTCCTTTCTTATCCATGAACTTATTCGAAGAACTTCTTGCGTGTCTGAAACACGCAATGCCCTGTACCGTTTATATTTTAATCGGTATATCTCAGGACTCAAACTGCCCCGACCTGTTGTTTTCCGTAGACCCTCTGGCGTACACTCCGAATGGACTTTGTTTTCACTTCATTATTGTTGCATACTCATCGCTACACTTTCCACGACATAAGCTTTCTTGCCTGTTTTCTCCTTTTGCCGTAATCTGGGATTGGTTATCTCTTTTATCCTTTTTGTCTTTGTCTGACCACGCCTCTGCCACCACTGGGGGCCCTTCCCAAACCAGGGGGAGGTGGACATGTTTCTACTATCTAGTTTTCAGCACATCTTCATCTCTCCTATTCCTTCTATTTATTCCGTCATCATTTGGTATTTCTCCTCTTCCATCAGTTTTCATCCCAATCTGCTTGGTAATCCTGTTGTCCCCATTCTTTCACATCTGACCTTTTCGTGTTCGTATAGTGAGCAGTCCCAAAACACATGTTCTCTTGTTTCTACTTGTCCGCACTTACACACCCAACCCGAGAAAGTTTAAATCTTTTCAAATAGCTTTTCAAGGCCCCCTGGTCCGTGTATGAACACTGCCACTGCTGGTCCTGGTTTAGACAATTTCTTACGTGGCGCTGTAAATCGCATATTAAGCATAAGTGTATAGAAATGTCTCCCTTTTTATTTAGTCAGCTTCTTTTTCATCTATTCTTTTTCTGACATATTTGTCCCATTAATCGGTTTATTTTGGTCATGTCATAGTCGATCTTGAAGTACATTTATGAATAGATATGTATGAGAAGATCTCCCACGGACCACATTTAGGACGTCTCGTATTGTTCTCTGCGTTCCACGTAAACACAGTAGATACAAGCATTGAACACGTTCTAACTATTGCATCTGCACTATGTTTCACACGTGTTATCCCTTTGTGCAGCCAGTCCAACTCTCTTCTCCCGTATTAAATTTGCTTACTTGCTTACATACTTACTTGAAATACTATATCTTTGACTTTATTATGCCCTACAAACTTCATTGAACTCTTCATTTTTAATTCATAAATATACGTATTTTCTTTAAATTTGAAACTCATGTCATTTAATCACCGACTCCCTTTTCTTATATTTTTCCGAATACCAGTGTATATGTTTTGGACTACTTGTAGATGATTTTTCTCATACCGATCTCTTTTTATTATTTATTTTCTATTTTAATGCATTTGTAACAAATTCATTATAAGTTTCCGAAGATATTGTTTTCGGAGGGTAGCTTAGTTTATACCCGACTTGGTCCTAAGCAGATTACAACTGAATTTTTGACAGAAAAGCTTACTTATTTACTTAAACTTTACATATTGCTTTGTACACAATATTTTATCTTGAAACATGGTCATTTCTAGAATTTTCTCAAAAATCCTGGAAAAACTCTTGTATATCGACTTTCAGACTTCTTATTGCATAATTCTCTCAAACGATTCCCAGGTTTCAGAAAATCCCTTTTTTAACGTATTTTGTTTTTTAATGATGTAACAGTATATCTTGACCGTGGATACACGATATTTTTCTTGATTTTTCGAAAGCATTAGATGTAATTGATCACTAAATTATTCTCATAAAAACTTAGAGTGGGTGGAAAGACACTTCTAGCGTCCCCTGGAGATGGGGTGGGAGGAGGATGGAATTTTGAAAATAAGCAGAAATGACCGATATTGGTGCTGAATACATTACTTTCGGGTTCACTGAAATGACTGACCGATCACCCCATCAACACTAGGGAAGGAGATGTCATAAAAATTAGCGAAGATAACATTCACAGTTTTTGACGTCGCTGAGAGGAAAGATGTCACCCCTGAAACAGTTTGTCTTAATTCAGTTCCCATGGATGCGACTGTCCTTTATCCCTAAAGGGATACATGAAACAAACAAAAATAATTGAAAAGGACCAATTTGCATCAAACAAATAATTTCCGGGGTTGCTGAGGTTAATAATTGATCAGCCAATGCTGTTTAAATAACATGAGGTATGGGTCCCTTGGAGCTGAGGGTGAGAAGGGAGCGACGTAAAACATGTGAAAAGACCTGTATTAGAGCCAAATCCATCGTCTCCGGGGTAGCAGAGATGAATTATTAAAATGAAAGGGGAGGGTGGGAATGGTGTAACACGTAAAAATTATCCAAAATGATCGATGGAAGTGTCGAGTTTATAATATTCCAGGTTGCTGAGACGAATTATTTTAATTAAGACGGTGGGGAACAGCGTGACACGTCAGAACTATCGAAAATGTCCAATATTAGTTCTGAAACCGTAGTTTTCAAGGCCGCTGTGATGAGGAGTGACATTACTGGGGACGTTTAAGATCACGAACAATGCCTAAAACACCGTTCCACCCTTCGAGAAATTATCGAAAATGATATATCAGAAAGGAATTCACAGTTTTCAACGTCGCTGAGTTGAATGGAGACATCCCGATATCGTGCAAGTCTAAATTCAGCTTCCATGAGAAATGGCATGCCTTCCTCCCCCTACGTCAGTGAGAGGGGTGGAAAGAGGGTGGCATGATACAAAAATGAATATGATTGAAAATTGCAGAGTAAACACAAATCAATGTTTCTAGATGTAACATTTAGCTACCAACGCCGTTATCATGAAGTTCCAACCAAACGGTATGTTTGGCACCTCTCCAGGTGGGGTTGGAAAGAGCGTGACGAGCATAAAAATAATAACTGGAAATGAGTATTTGTGTCGAATCCATAGTTGTCGGAGTTGCTGAGATAATTATGATACTCCGGATGCCGTTAAGTTTCTGACTCGATACGTCGAGTAAAATACAATTCAATGTAATCTTTCCATAAAATAAACGTAAAATAATTTTTTCTCAAACAAGTTTTTATTTAGAAAGTACTGTACTAAAAAAATTAAAATTGAAGATGAAAAAAGTAAAACTATAAAAAATATCCTTTCTTGGTCATTCATTATAAGTGCAAGCATAAACATTGATTCTTAAATTAATATTTCATATTTTAATAATATCTAAGGGGTCGAGCGTCATAAAAACCAATGCAACTCAAAAATTTCTGAAAATATTCTCAGTATTTAAAATTTTACATTGCATTCCCTTCCAAAAAGGTACTGGGAGTATATAGTGGCTGATCGTGGAATTTGGTATCATCGAAAATATCACTACGGGTTTCAGAAGCCCCTAAAACTACGATCTCAAAACTAATAGCGGCCATTTTCGATTATTGTTAGATTTCATCCCCTTCTCATCCCTACTTAATGGGTGTGTATCTCACGTGGAGGGTGACCGTGGGCGTAAGTTGCATGTGTCAGTGCAATTCAGCGGTACCACATAAAGGATGTATTCCACACCAATATCGGTCGTTTATTATTATTTTAACTTGCACCCTATTTCCACCCCTTCTCTTATCAGTGCTAGGAGCATATTATATCCCCTATGGTGAACTTATTCGGGTTGTCCTTATCCAAATCTAGGGTACCGAAAACTATAGTTTCCAATCAAATATTTGTTTCAATTATTTTTACATGCTACCCCATTCCCACCCCATCCCTGGAAGTGCCAAGGTTGTCTTATCCCCACGCTTAGTTGTTGTCAGATAGACATATGTGTATCAAGTTTTCTTCAAATTGCTCCAAGCATTCTGGTGTTATGGATGCTCACAAACCATTTCAACCTGCTTATGGATAGATTCGTAAAATCGAACCATAATCTATGGTCATGCAAACTTCATATATTTGTCAAATTACAACTCGATTGCAAACTTGGACATCACCGAAAAATAAAATTACGGATTTTGAAACGGAAAGGCAACACACATACATCCAACCATTTCACTCTCTTAAGGTAGATTTTCCTAAAATGTTACCATAATCTATTGTAATATACATGCATGTGTTACCATAATATATACATGCATATATACATACACCCATGCACACATGTATACATACACACATCCATACATATATACATATACACCCTTACATACATGATTTAGATATTCGTCGTATCCGACGATTCTGGTCAAATCAGCTCGGCTTTGCATAAGATTTGATAGGAGATGATCAGTCCTGCCTTAGTATTGAAAATCTTTCCACAGGCGACACACAAGAACTGATTGGTTGCTGTGAAGTAGATGGTGTCTGTGATATTTCTAGTTGAGATGATTTAGGTTGTGAGGATTTTTCTGTTGGTAAGTCCCTTCTTCTCTTAATTGGTTGAATGATTGATTGAGCGAGTGTAGGGTGTTTGTGTCTCATGTGACTGGTGTATCCTGCTCTTGTCGATTATACGATATTACATGTCTCGCATTTTGCGTTTTTGCTTGTGCTACAAATGCGGGATCATCTTTGTGTTTCTGTGACACATGGGAGTTGACATATTGACGGTCGGACCTTCCTTCACGCTCAAAGCTGCAGAGTGGACATTTCCAGATGTAATCTTCTTCGTCCTGATGCCTTCGTCCTGTGCTTTTTCGGTGTATATTTTGTATGATACCTTGCATGTATAATATAAAGAGTAACTGCAAGAACACTGCTTTGTCTGACTCCAGTGACGATTTCAAATGGTGACGATTCTATGTTCTCAATTTTTACAGTGGATGTTGTTTGATCGTAGCAAGATTTGAGCAGTTGGAGTGTGTTCCGTGGGCATTTTATGACTTTTAATACATTAATTAGCATGTTACGATCTACAGAGTCGAAAGCTTTAGAGATGTCGATGAAGGAAACACAGACGTGTTTTGCTGTAAAGATTTCTCCACCAGTTGCCGTGCAGTGAAAACCATATCTATTGTTGATGTTTCTGCCCGGAATCCACATTGAGTGTCGCTAAGCAGGCTGTCGACACGCGGACAAAGACGATTGTAGATGACTTGTGAGAGTATTTTGCTCGGGACTGAAATAAGGGAGATGTCCCTATAGTTGTTGCATTTGTTTTTGCTACCTTTTTTTGATTTGGGCCTTCTTCTATTCCGCTGGTATGGGTTTTTTCTATTCATATTTGTTCGAATAAACAGTGCAGCATATTTATTGTACACTCTTCTCCAGATTTTAACATTTCTGCCGTGATGTCAGCTCCGGGGTTTTTATTATTTTTCATTTGGCTGATAGCTTTCTGTATTTCAGTTTTGCTTGGAGGCTCGTCACTTGGGACGTTTTCTTCGTTTGGTATAGTATTGATGGCACTTTCACCCTTTTCACTCTCTTGGTTGTACAGCTGTCTGAAATAATCGTTCCATTGTTCTAAGCGGGCATCAACATTTTCTATTCTATTTCCATAATCATCAATGAGTATGTTTAGGTGTTTCTTCACGGGACCTACAAGAGCTTTAATTGATTGGTACAAGTTGTAGGAGTCACTAGGATCCAAGTAGCTTTGCATCTCATTGCATCTATCGTTCCACCACTGATCCTTTAGTTTCCGAACTTCATTTTGCATTCTCATCTTACACGTTTGAAATAAGCCTTGTTTTCTGTGGTAGGGGTTGCTAAGTATGTTTTGTAAGCCAAGTCTTTCTTTTGTAGTAGCTCCGAAATTTGAGCATTTGATTCATTGAACCAGTCACGCTGAATGTTTTTGGTTCTTTCCATACAAGAGTTAGCGGCACTAACAAAGATGGTCTGTATTTGCTTTTACAAGTCGGTGGTCGGTGCCGCATTCTGCTCCTCTAAATACACGGGATCTTAGCATATTTTGTCTTTTTTCCGCTTTGATGATAATGTAGCGTATCATATGCCAGCTATCTGATCTTGGGTGCTTCCAGGTGGTTTTCCTTTTGTTCTTTTGTTGAAACCATGTTATAGGTATACACAGGCCTCGTATTGCGCAAAAGTTTAGAAGTCTCTGCCCAATGTTGTTTATGTGCTTGTCGGGTTCATTTTTTCCCATTACTTGAGTCCATTGCGTAGATTCTTGCCCAATTCGAGCATTAAAGTCACCGACTAATATTATGTGGTATTTTTTGGAAGATTACGGACGGACTTTTCTAAGTTCTCACACAATTCATCTTTCATTGCGTTATCGTCAAATTCTGTGGGAGCATAGCAGCATATGAAAGCGGTTTTTGTGTTGTTTTCTATTATTTCAATGCTCAGAAGTCTATTGTTTACACAAGTTGGTTAAGAAACAACACCTTTCTTTATTAGAGAAGTTTGATGCATATAGCAACTCTATGGCTATTCTCCTCAGAGTCTGGACCCGACCAATAATATGTGCAGCCTGTTGCTTTCTCTTCTAGTTTTCCAAATCCTTGCAGGTGAGTTTGCTGAATTCCGGCTGTGTCAATGTTATATTTGGCCATTTCTTTTGCAACTATAGCTGTACGTTGTGGAATAGTGATACTTGCAAGTTTTTTGGAGTCTAGTAGTGTTCTCACGTTCCAGGTTGCAATGTTCAAAGGTTTAAAATTCTTTTATCTTCTTAGTCACCTCTGTCAAGGTGCCTCCCCCAGAATCCATGAGGCAGATTGATGGTGTATCAGTGAGCGATTGAGGTTGAGCACATCTGCTCTCCTGGGGTACTTTATCCTTGTAAGTTTTGCTCGACGTATTTAATTAAAAAGAAAAAAGGGGGTTACAGTGGTTATTTTACAGTGCACTGCAGTTGTGGTATTTTTGAGCGGTTCTAGTTGCTCTTTTGCTTTACTCTTGCTGATTGGGAAGAGTATTTGCATTGTGTTGTTTATAGTGCTGGAGGTTTGCAGCCAATCGCACTGTTACTTCTCTATGTTTTGGTGAATGTAGCCACTGGGAAGTTAGAGACATACAAACAGAGGGAAACCTTTTTGGCTCTTCCGCCTTTGACTTTTGAGTTACACCAAAACCATTGGCCGTTTCGCAGTGTTGGGGCCATTCAAGTTGCTACAATCAAGCCGTTCTGACATCCGCAGTCTCCGCCTTGTTGAGATGCTGATAAGACTGCTGCCTCTCAAATAGGAATCGGTCTCCCGGCCTAGATCCGTACTGTTCTGCTATAACAGGGCCACCTCATATAGGATATAGTTCTTCACTTACGCAGAACGGTCCTGATAAAAGAGAGGCTAAGGCTTGATAGATCAAGCTGTATTTCGCATCATCTAACCCTGAGTTCTAGACTCAGCCCCATATACATATATACATACACCCATACATACATATATACATACACCCATACATACATATATGCATACACCCATACATACATATATACATACACCCATACATACATATATACATACACCCATACACACATATATACATACATCCATACACACATACAAAAATCAAACGGTGCAAGTTAAATAAAAGCTTGTAATATACTCGGGGCAAATACTTTTATACCAATCCGAACATAAAAACACTCCAAAGCGCGTAAATACTATTTTCTCTTATGCCCTTAATACGAAAAAAAAATTAATCTGTACTAAATACTATACAAACGAATTGGCATCTAGTATGAAACGTTTCATCATTGTTGAGAGGAAAAAACTAGTTGGGGACGATTCTCTTTTGCCAGAACTAGTATTGAGCACTTTGAGAACGCTCAAAACTAGTTCTGGAAAAAATGCATTCGCCAAAACTAGTTTTGGTCGTTTTTTCGTCCAACGGCATAATTCGGGTTTTGTACGTAACACGCACGCATGCACGCGCACCCCTACGCGCCCACACACCACACGCACGCCCACACACACACACACACA
>NNCF01130864.1:303275-350244 GCA_002313205.1 Laupala kohalensis | reverse complement strand
TATATATATATATATAATAACATTATTTAAAAGAAACTAAAGGAGCAGGGGGTTCGATCCACCTAATAGATCGTTAGCACTTACCTGGCTCTTTGAAGTCAGCTTCCGCTGTTCGATAAGACAACTAGGGCATATAGGGTTCGGCCCATCTAATAGATCGTAAAGTATACCTTGTCCTTCGAGAAGGAAACACAACACTGTGTAAAATTGATCTTATTTATTCATCCAAATTTTACATTATTCTTATTTACTAATTTTTCACACGCAAGAACTTTCCCCAACATAAACCCTTTCAATGTTCCCCCAAAATCACAATGACCATGCATAATGATAGAATACTCTCTTCAAACAATTATGATACTGGTTAGACAATTGTTCCAGTCAACAATCCATTACGCTTGGCAATTGAGAATATGATTTTTTTAAACAATTGATGTTATCTTTCATGTCCTTGTTCATTAATGTTCTTGAACCACACGAATCTTTAAACAATAACTCAGACATAAGAGTTCAATTCACTGGTTCTTCTCGCAGCGAATTATAAACGAAATACTGGATGCAACCAGTCAGTAATTGCCTTAATTATACTAATTCCAAGGTAGACCATCAGTAGCCAAATGAAGTAATGTCAGACCAGTACGCCATTCGTGATTATCGCCAGACCTTCGGAATTCTCCCATTCATCAGAGTTAGAAGCAGGCGACCACCCGCTCAGCATACCGCAAGCCATGACCATCTCCTTCCGATCCCATTGAGGAAGACACCGCACTCGATGACATTTATTAAAGTTCTTAATCGATGAAGTGTCGCTTGTTCAAATTCAAAGATGCTCGTAGCACGCTGGCGACCGAAACTTATAACTGATCAACCGCGTAGGTTTAAAATTCCAAAGTTCATTAAAGTTGTGATCAACTCAAACCCAATGATCAACATGTGACATGCTCGTAATGACACATGGTATAGAACAACAAATCACCAAGATTGTGAGATGTTCATGTTCCAAAGAAAAAGTTCCTCGCTCACGAAAGTTAAGTCTGATTTCAACAATCAGAATATCTGACCTCGTCATTAACAACGAGACCGAACTTTGATCAAGCGACAACATAAGCCGAACATCTGAATAACAATACGAAGTACGTAAGTCTGAACAAGTCTGAACAATAATCATCAGAGCGTGTTCCTGTAGCGTTCGTTATTTTATACTAGTTCTCCCCGCCAGAGTCCCAAAAACTTAGAAATGAACTCAACCTTTTTCTGACGTCAGATTTCTGACCTCCAATCGCAATCGATTTCTATTACCCTTGAGGTATCTCTAATAGGTCAGTCCCCAAATGACGTAGAAAGGTCCTCAGCCAATAGCAGTATTTGTTAATACCCCTGCTTCTTTCTTTCACGAATTCCGAAATCTGTTTATCCCCCAAACATTTCCTATTAGCTTTGACATTTCGTTTAACTTAGATCATAAAATTTTATGAGTGTCGTCCCAACGAAACCAATTTATTTAGAAAGATCTGGCAAATCTCACCAACACCTCTTTCCACAACAAGCTCCCAAAAATTCCTTTGAATGGTCATTTTCCCACATCACTACGTTTCCGAATATCGCTCGCTGGCACGAAATTTCTAATTGGGTTCAACCCGACTGTTATTTATACAAGGCCTATTTTGCCCTTCTTCTTAGTTCTGCGAAACAAAGTATCCCTCTGTCATTCTCGTTGACTCTAGCCAGATGACTCCTCCAAAATTCATAATTCGCCTTGTGACGCATTAACGTCACTCCTCAAAACGGCTAAGGCACGTGCGCAGACCACACCGCGTCCCTTCGAACCGATGAAGTTAGCTATCTTGTCGTCCCTTCAAGAATTGTTTATCATTTTTCCACACACTTCAATTATTGAAGACAGCTAATTACGTGTCTCTTTCACTTTCTATTCCAATTTCAAACACAGACCTTCGCAATAACACTTAAATTTTATTTTGTTTTAAACCTCGACTGAAAATGTTTTTTTCGCGTCGTCTCTGAGGGCTCCTTCCCTTGACACATTCCTAAAACCAGCTGGCCACCCAGATCGCTTCTCACCGCCAGACAACATCCATTTCCGAATTCTTTAAACACTTCCACCAACATGGCTTTCATAATTCTTCTGCGTGTTCCGAACAACGAAAACTAATTATTTGTATTTTTAACTTTTANATATATATATATACAAATACCAAGGTGATATTTTTTAACAACTGTTTCGTAATTTTTACTGTACATTTATGTGTGTTTTCTAGCTGTCCAGGAGATTTAGAGGAAGGAGAAATAGAAGATGGAGAGTTACCAGATGAGGTATCAGAAATTGAGAATAAGAGTTCTCCCAAGACTAAGGAGGAGCTGTCTCACGGAGATGGAAATCAAATTGTATTGATGGTAGAGAAATCGTGCAAACATGAAAAAGTAATGGATAGTCCTGGGAGTTGGTTAAATAGAAAGAAAATCCATCCAAATCATGAAAGGAGTAATGATCAAGAAGAAGAATGGGCTTGTGTAGTAGAAAAGAAGTTGAAAGCTGCCATGAACAAAGACTTGGGGAATGAAAATGTCAATGTAACGTTGAGTTCTGTGTCCCCAGCAAAAGTATACCCTGAAGATGATAAAAAAAGTAAAAGAAAAAAACGAAAAAAGAAACATAAAGATGATGATGAAGATGATCGAAAGGATTGCAAGGTATTTGTTTGTGTGTTGATTTGTGATTAGTATCTCTCAACAAAATAAATTTGATAATTGGTTGATATATTGAAAGTTAAATTGAGTGTTACTCAATATTGAAAGTTACTCAATATTGAAAGTTAAATTGTTTTCTTTAGAAGCATAGAAAAAATACTAATCCTTGGGTTGGAGAAGAAGGACAGGAGAGTCCCTGTAAAGATGAATTACGTGATACCGAAGGGAGAGCTGATTCTGGTGGTGGTGCTGCTGCTGCTACTGCCGCCTCCGCCTCCGCCGCCGCCTCCGCCTCCGCCGCCGCCTCCGCCGCCGCCGATGATGACGATGACGATGATGACTATGACGATGAAATGGTTTTTGTCAGGGGTGCTTCTCCTATTCCGCGAGTGTCTTCCAGCAGAGATGAAAGTGTTGCATCTAAATTTATTGAAGAGGGATTTGCCTTCAATCAGTCAGGTTAGTGGATTACTTGATGGCATTTTAATGCAGAAAGAATGTATTAACTGGTTATTTAAAATTATTCACCGAAGTGTTCCTTGTGAACTATTTTCAGGTGTGTATAATGAAACATGTGATTCTTATAATGAAGAAGAATCAGATTTTGAAGGGAAAGAAGAGTTCAATAGATGTAATCCTCCTCTCAGTGATGATGATGCACCGAAAAGAACTTTAGGAAGGGGTGCGAAACGAAGGCAAAGAATTTTAGGCCGCCCCTTGTCCCATAATAAACGTCAAACTCGGAAAGAAATTAAAAGTAAAAGATGTAGTATGAAAAGACAGCATTCTTCTAGAAGTAATTCTGAAAGGGAACCCAACGTTTGTATGTTCTATATGCAAGGAAAATGCCAAAAGGTTTGTTTTAAACAGTTCACGAGATAATGTTTTCTCTAATTGTATGTATTTTATACAATAAAATACATTGTAATATTCTTGTTATTTCATGTGTATTGTTTAGGGAGAAGAATGCCCATACTCTCACAATGCTTGTCCTCCTCGGAAGTTGGAACTATGTAAATTTTATCTAATGGATTGTTGTGCAAAAAAGGACAAGTGTTTGTACATGCATCATGATTTCCCTTGTAAATTTTTTCACACGGGGTTGAAATGTTTCTCTGGTGCAAGGTGTAAATTTAGCCATAGCCAGCTTTCTGATGCTATGAGAAGTATTTTATTGAAGGTAAGCTAAATTGTTCTTAAAATATATTCAAGAATATTGTATTTCATAAAATTTTACTTTGTGAATTTCATTTAAATATTTAATCTTAAATAGAAAGTTAATGGGGAATTTCAATAATGTTTATAATAATAACAACATATTTTGTGAAACATAGTTGAAAAAAATTACTTGTTTATATGATATAAAGATTGTTCAATGGGGATTTTAAAATGTAAGGAATTATTTCAAGTTTCACATACAGTGCAACATCTTTGTGTTGGATTTTATAACATTGGGTGGCGTCCAACTGAGGGAGATGGAAAGCATATGTCGAAGTCCTATGTTCCTCATGAGGAACGCCAATAGATGACAGTGTTGTCAATCATTTTTAGGGTACCGAAGGAAACCGTCATAATGAGCTGCGATTGTCCAACCGTCCATCTGTTCCCTCGCAAGAGCATAGAAGCAAGGTCTGTAGATGTTTTTGTGCTGGTAATCACCATCTAGAGACCTATGTATGGAGGTCATTATAGTTTATTTGTTTGAAGAAAATCTTGCCCAGTTACTAGTTATAAAATTAATGTAAATTTATTTGTGATTATTTTATGAGTACATTCATTTTTACGGTGGACGAGCTAACATGTTTTGAATTAGTTTAATATAGCATTAAACAGTGTTCATGTAGCCATAGTGAGATCATATTTCAATGAAGTCCTGTATCGTCTTTGTCTTTTCATACAGTTATAGAAGCTTTTACAGCTTCCGAACACATTACTGAAGGAACATGATCTAACTATTGTTCATAATAAAAAATAATTAATTGCTAAAATCCTGAAAAATTTCTCTTAATTCATCTGTTTGAAGTAGTGCAATGCTGTAGTTCAAGGGGAAAAAATTGATATGCCTTTTTATACTACAGGATAACCTGGGATTGTAGCATTGACTTAAATAATATTTCACACTAAAGTGTTTTGCTTTCTAAAATTCATTTATATTCAAGAATTTATACTGGCATTTATTTCAGAATTTGGTGTTGGATGTATGAACTCATGATATATCATTCTAATAATCATTTGAATACTTTACAAATGCAATTGACAGTGTTGATTTGTCTCGTGTATTTTACTTCCAAATGGCTATTTTGATATTGGACAGTGCCGAAGTACATTGGTGGGATGTGCATGTTAGCTGGTCTACTGTGTGTACAAAACCTTAATATATGTTAGGCCCTTGGAGAATGTTCATTCTTTATTGAGAAGTTTCTTAAATGATTTCCCATTTCATCTGTTATCATGAACACATTTCTTACATAGAAATTAACATTGAAGTACTGAGAAAGGGCCTATATATTTTTGTTTTGTTTTTTTTTTTTTTTTTTTTTTCTTAATTTAAAGGCATGTGATTATATTCTTTATTTCTGAAATTTCTCTCCATTTATGTTTTAGTTGTGGTTCTGTTAGCAATTTTATATTCTTCATTTAAAGTGCTTATTTATTTGTGAAACAGTCAGTTCTCATTAAGTGAGGAATGACATTCTATATTTCCCTGGTTGTACTTTGAAAAATGTCTCATCGCTCTTAACCTTTAGCTAAGCAAACTACTTTAGTAAATTGTTTTCAAAGACTGTTGAAAATGCAATTTCGATTAATTATTTTTTAGTTTCTGAGGTCGAAACATATGGAAAATCATAATCATTCTGAGGATTCGTGGAAAGGAGAGGATGTGAATGAATATGCTAAAAAGCCATACAAGCTACCAACAGATCTCGACAAACAAACTGAAACACATCAATAGATGGATGGTCGAAGCTGATCTAGTACTATCCTATGTTCAAAAATTGATTTGATCATATGAATGCGACTGAAAATTTTATCGTATGGTTGCGATCAGCTAAGGAAACGAATTAACAAAGAACAACAGAGATTTAGGGGTCTGCACATTTCAACTCGTGCACGATTCAACTTGTGCATGAATTAACATTTCTACCTGTGCAGCGGAGGATCAAGCTGTGGTGATGAGGGTGGTAGTCCGCAGGTTTGGACAAGGAAAATGTTTACAGACTACCATCACCGTCAACATGTGGCCCTTCTTAAGAAATATAAGAGTTATTTCACTAGACGTGCAACACCATATTTATATTTCCTTCACCATGGTGAAAGTTCATCTATGAACAGAAATATATTTTAAATTATTTTGATTTATCTTTAGTAAGAAACCCTCATTATTCTTNATTTTGATTTATCTTTAGTAAGAAACCCTCATTATTCTTTTATTCAAAAAAATTGTGTACCTGACAATAATAATTGTATCTGTTAACTTATTTCTGGCTTTGGATACTCCAAATATCATTTTCTGCATTGTGAAACCAAACCAGAAGATATTCGTCCACCACCAGTTGAAAGTATAAATTCCAAAAGAATGCACTCCTTTTGGAAATTTCAAAAAATTTGTTGTTGTTTTTACCTATTTACCTTATACAAGAGCAACAACCCGTCAAGAAGTTCATTGCTCTGTTACGTATTCTCTGTGTTGATGAATGAACAAGTCAATCGATGGGTCACAACGGCATAGTATGTACAGAAATTACGGAAATCTATAGTCAAAGATGTCCTCAGATTCTTATCTTTTAAATTATTTTCTCTCATAAAACAAATTAAGTCATTTCAGAATAAAAACGAAATGATGTAATAAATCCATCTTCATCCATTTCATAGTTAAACCAAAATTCAATAGTTCAAATGTTACACATACTCAAAAAATAATATGAACTTTTTGAAAAACTATATGAAAGAGCAAGTAAAAACAAAACATAAGAAAAAGTCTGTTAGATTTATATTATGATTTTCACCACTTAAAAAAATAAAATCTTCAAATTCATTCCCTTTTCTGTGCAAAAATACTACAAATTTGGACAGATCTTTCAAAAATAAAAAAGAAAGATAAAAAAAAGGAACTCTCTCACAACATAAGTGTATCAACACCTAAAACCACATGAACAAAATGGGGTAAATTAATTTACATGGAAATATTATAATGTAGAATTCGCTTGTCAGGAAAGTGAGAAATTCTGTCTTTGAAGGAATGATAGAAAAAAAGACTGTTCAAGGGAGGCAAACTTTTTATTCGTTTATTCACTATCAGCTGTTATTTGTCGTGTCCATTTAAATTAATCTTAACAGTATTCATTGCATTTCTTTTAGTGATTAGTAGATGCGGTGCAAGAGTGTCATACTTGCGAGCAACCACTGCGTAAAATCCACGAAAATATAATGCTGGATACCAGTTACATGGGTAAGTTAGATATTTATAATTTCATCAGTTGCATGAATTAATGATTCATGTAACCATATTGCTCCTGAAGATGAAAGCTCATGGGAATAGGTTCTCTTGAAGTTGCTGTGAATAAAATGTGTTTCTCTCCTTGAGCATTCAAACTACACTTCAACAAATTTTTCGCATTCCATTTTTTAAATTCCCTCTGCATGAATGATCGAATAAGTACAAATGTTTTGCTTCATTTATTTGATTTTACTCCAATACTNTTCACAAACATAGAAATCTCTTAGATTGCAGTGAACCTCACCGCCAGGTAACAGATTAATCATGTTACGTCGAATGAAAATGGGAGACGGGTTCGAATCCCGGTCCCGTCTCCCATTTTCATTCGACGTAACATGATTAATAATATATCATTATTTTGCCTGTTAATGATAAGAAAAATAACTCCTGAAAAGCAACAGTATCTTCCTTGATTATTTCCCATTTTTATTCATAAATGAGAAGATGATGACATTTAATTATGCATTCAGTAAGAAGGGCTTTTAATTCATGAGGATAGTTCATAAGGCTATCTTGTAAAAGATAGACAAAAACTTTTTCATCTTTTAGGTAAAACCATTTATTTGAAGATTATTATGAGACTTTTAGCTGACTTTTGTAGTTTCCGGGGAACACCACATGGAGGTAGTCTCTTTTCGTTCCCCATATGTTTCCTCCTAATTTTACACAGTATTCTTTATCGAGATCATAATTTAGAAGATTGATTCAAAATTTTGAAGGAGGAAACATATTTATATTATTTCTATTAAATCTAGCATTTTATTGAAATTATTGTGAGTGAAATGGAACAGCGAAAAATACACACAAAAAATCTAATTTATCAAAATATGAATAATGTAAAATCCCGGACTGATCATTCCAATTTTTGAATGTAGGCCACTTTTTGAAGGAAAGATTTTCTACTTCCATCCTCTTCAAGTTTCTGCAATGACTTTGCTGACATCGTCAATCTTTACTGACGATTTTATTCTTTTTTCCCTTGAATGTCGAGGTTTATTTTATCCAGCACATTTCCGTAATACTCAGCGTCCTCTCTTAGAATATTTACTAAGGAGTTGGTATTAAAGTGTGCTCTGGGAATAAGAGAATTTATGCATTGATTCCAACTCTTCGATACATTATTTGTGCAATGCCACCTGACACTGGAATTCCACATGCTTCCTTCAAAAATATAAAATCTTTCCTTTGTTCTTGATTCGTTTTATGACAGTAAATAATTTAAAAGATAAGAATTTGAGGATGTCTTTTGACTTTAGATTTTCGTAATTTCTGTACATATTACGCCGTTGTGACTTATCGATTGACTGGCTCATTCATCAACACAGAGAATAAGTAATCGAGCCATGAACTTCTTGACGGGTTGTTGCTCTTGTATAGCATAATGCATCCAACATGCGTCTCTACTCTGTCCCTGCCTCGACCGTGTCGCAGCAATTTACATACATCAGCGCTATCTGTGACTTAAGGCCCAGTTCACACTATAACATTTCCCCTTTTTCTTATTTTGATTGTTTAAGAGCAAATTAACTTCAAACATAAACTTTATATTTCAGTGGCATATTAACAGCTCTTCCTGATCTAGTTTGTTTTTGTTCATTAGGATTTACCATTGTTTTTGTTCATTAGGATTTACCATATTATTTTGATTTTGATTACTTTGCATATAATCACCATTACTTTCAATATTATTTGATTTATCAGAACATGCAAAATTTGATTTTTCAAGGAGGGGATATACATGGAGAATCAATATCATCACTGACATTAAGTTTTGTTTCTTTAAAACTTTTACCTTTGAATAAAAACTTTCTATTTCTAATTAGTACTCTCCCCTCTTCTGTTTTTATATGACAGGAGCGTGAACCTGCACCTTTATTAACAACTATTCCATTTCTATGAAGCAATACTCTATGTTCATCATGAATCTTAACATGATGATCTTCTTTCAAAGGATTTTATAATTTAGCACTTTTATCAAAATACTCTTTGAGCACAAAACGAAATTAAATTTCTAGCTCTGCGACCAAAAAACAATTCTGTTGGTTCCAAGACCTGAATCATTAATAGGAGTATTTCTGTATTGCAAGAGTGCCAAATTTATATCTCTTTTTTCCTTGTTTAACTTTATAAAACATCTTTTTTACAGTTTCTATGTACCTTTTGGCAAGTCCATTTGCTTGAGAGAAATAATTGTACATTTAAAATTCCATTCCTTAGAAAATTTGTTGTAATGATCACTTTTAAACTGTGAACCTGAATCAGAATATACTTCTTTTGGAATCTCAAATCGAGAAAATATCTTTTTTAACATATCTATTATATGATAACTTTCAAGACTGTTAAGCATCTCAATCTCTACATATTTACTATAGGAATGAATCCACAGCTAATAAATAATACTTGTCTTTGTGTCTATTGATATTTTTAAATTCAGTCTCCCAAGGACCAAATGAGGGTAGTGTATTTGATTCAATATATAATTTCTATAACCTTTCGGCATCGCAATGCAGAAATTAAAAAAAATTAAACCACTGCACATGCTTAATTCATCCTTAAATTTCCAATATGACTTTGCAAATTCATGAACATCATTTTTATTTTCTGGCCAACCCTCTTGAATATATTTCTTTAGTATTTGTAATTCCTGATCATTTGTCTTTATTTCAATGTCTTTGAATATTTCATAAGTGAAATCAACATTCTGCACAATCATAGGTAAAAAAACAACAAATTTTTCGAAATTTCCAAAAGACTGTATATTATAGAATGTATATTTTCAGCTGGTGGTGGTGGGGTCTTCTGGTTTGGTTTTCCTTGCCACCATTTTATGTTGCAGAAAATGATATTTGGAATATCCAAAGCCAGAAATAAGTTAATAGTTAGAACAATTATTTTCAGGTTTACAATTTGTTTGAATCAAGGAAGAATTGAGAGTTTCTTGCTAAAAATCAGAAGATCACTTCACAGAAAAATCAAAAGATTTAAAAATATATTTCTATTGGATCATTAGGAATATACCGTGTATATTTGTAAATCTAATTATTTTCGTAGATTAACTGTTACTACGGCGAAGGAAATATAAATATGGTCTTGCACGTCTAGTCAAATAACTCTTATATTTCTTTAGAAGGGCCACACGTTGACGGCGACGGTAGTCTGTAAACTTTTTCCTTGACCAACCCTGCGGACTACCACCCACATCACAACTTGACCCTCCGCGGCGCAGGTAGAAAAGTTGAATCATGCGTAAGTTGAATCGTGCGTGAGTTGAAATGTGCGCAATTCGAAAATTTAACCACCCGAAAGTGACAGAAATGACCAAGCATCCGACTGAAAGTGACCCTATGACCCCACAGACCAAGCATACATATGTTCGTGAAGCTGTCTTCATAATTCTACTACTATTAACGTCCATTATATAATCTACTTTAATAATAATTAATAACAATATTTAATAATTTGAACTCTTCACAGAAAATATAAATATTATTCGTCTGTCTTCATAATTCATGAAGATCCTCTAAAACGTCATTCATGTTAATCTTATAAGTGCACTGCATGTTTCTGCTGTGATAGAGGTCTAAAATGATTTCGTTAAGTTGTAATGTATGACTTGTCAGATTTGATAATGTACACATGTGGTCCAGCTTTCGGCTTTGTGCCTACCGACTGTTTAAGGATATTCGATCTCACGAGTCTTACGATTGAAGGTTGGTTTACACGAATAGCGAGGCGAGTAGTCGAGTAGCGAGGCGGATAGTAGTGAGACGAGAATCCTCTCTACCAATAAAGAACTGATCGTTTACACATGGATGATGACGCTATTGAGGTATTGATAAACGAGCTCTAAGCGGTAATTTGAAAAATCAGTTACTTAAGGGGAGGCACTTGTGAAAATTGAATTTTCCACAGTTTCTTTTTTTTAAATCAAAATTTGACCACATAAACCCATTAAAGGTAACAATTTCCTCAAATTTATTTTGCCCTGTAACTGTGGAACCTTTTTAACTCGAACTTCAAGGGAAATGATACAAGTTTCGAGTTACAGAGGACTTCCAGATAAGGTTTTTTACATTATCAATTTCAACTTATAGTGACATATTATTGAAGTCATAATGTCATGAGAAAATAAAACTTTGGCTTACACAGATAAATTTTACTCCATTTGTTTTGAACATAATTACATGTATAAATATTATTTTATGTTAAAGGAACAACTTGAAAATATGCATGTATTAAAAGAAATCTGTAATTTTCTTTTGAGTCAAGGAATTAATTCAATTGACAATTTAATTGTATTTTCAATTGCAAACAAGGCACTAAATATATTGTCCTCCATATCACTGCATCTTTCAATGAAAGTACGAAATCATTTTTTGGGATTGGTTATTGACGACATCGAAAGTATTGCTTGGAGTTAAAGAGACTTGAGAAAAGAAGTTCGATTTGTAGAGG
This sequence comes from Laupala kohalensis, assembly GCA_002313205.1. Classification (NCBI taxonomy): domain Eukaryota; kingdom Metazoa; phylum Arthropoda; class Insecta; order Orthoptera; family Trigonidiidae; genus Laupala; species Laupala kohalensis. Next base: position 338,585 of record NNCF01130864.1, on the reverse strand, counting down.
CCACAAAGTTTACATATTGCTTTTCCGAGTAATGGAGTCTGCTAGATTTGTAGTTCAAGTTAGAGAGCGTGATATGTATGGATAGTATATCACAGGGAAATCATATTCAGTTAAGAGTTATAGCGACTAAATAATTCGAGTTCTGTAAAAGTTTCAAGACCATACTTAAATTATGACTCAAGGCATATTTCAAAACTTTAATTTACTGCAAAAACGAATTTTTTGATAAATGAAGTTCTTGAGCCATGGCGCAAGTCACAACACTTTGTTGTTGTTCTTGTTCAGATCCAGCAGAAGTAAATTTCTTTTCAATATTTTTCTTGCATGCTAAAGATTTTTTGCTGGGCCTTTGAATATTAGAAAATAAATATAATAATGAAACAAATACCCTATCAAAATAACTTGAAAAACTATGACCTAACCTAAAACGTCTTCACTTACTAATAGTTTTCATTTATAGTGGAAGAAACTGGATAAAATTTGAAGGAAAACTGAAAATAGCGAAATAAAAATAAATATAAAGGAGAATACGCTGAAGATACTCTTACAAGAACACTATTATACGTAACTAAACACAAAAGCACTGCATACAGGAACGAGCTCGCTGTGGCAGTAAATCAGGTTTCCCACACTGATTTCAAGCGCTCACATGTTCTACAGAGACTACGAAAAATTCATTCAAAAACCGCCGGGAAATTAAAATATTATTTTAGTATTATATAGAAAAGATCACAGTGTGAAAAAGGGGGAGTGGCACTCAGCATTTGGACATTTAAACCATCGGTTTGGGTATTTAAATGCGTCACAGACGAATCAGACTCTGGGACATAAATCTACAAAGTGCCATTGTATTTATAGTGATGACAAACAAAAATTTAATTTTTCAACAAATTTCATCATTTTTCACGGATGCCTCCCCTTAATGTCGGACGAACGCAATCCTACATGTTGTTTAACTACAGGGTTTCAAAAATAGAAAGATTTCTACAAGTTTCAGGCTCTATATGATTGGTCAGTTTTTGATCACATATCTTTGTTAATAAAAAAAAAAACATATTGCAGCCGGCGATTTACATGGATCTCTCCCTGCTTTACACTTGCAGAAGGTGCTCAAAATACACAGTTTGTAGTAGAGTTGAAATTGTTAAAGAATAATTTTCGTTGACAAATTTGTGAATATAATTATGTTCTTTTGAAATATTTAATTCACCCATTATAAATTACGTTATTAGTTTTCTGAATGATTTTTATTGTTTAATTTTTATATTAATCCATGCCAAACCAATAAACGCTTGGAAAATTAATATCTCATGAACCTGACCATGAGTTTTTGGATTTTAGAATTTTTAAACATTGTTAACTCTTTAATTGTCGGGTAGCGATCTGTAACACGGTCGGATGGGATGTACTGACACCCCAAAAGAAACAGCGTTTTTTCGCGAGCGTTGTTTTGCGGAACGTGGACCGATAATTAAAACTATTTAGATTTTACTCTCATGTGGGATACATATTTTATCACTTCACGTCGTTATATGTTAATTTATTGGTAATAATAATCTGAGTGATGTAAGAAAAAGGAATTTCGTTGCAGAGGTTTAAACAATCAAATTTATTAATCGCAAAATTTATTACTTCCACTTGTTTTTTTAGTTTTTTAAATTCAATTACCTCATAAAAATGTCAAAACCAAAAATTGATAAAATTATATTGTCTACTCTATTATATAAATTATATTACTCTAAACTCGACACACATTTTTCACAAGAAAGAAACCCCAGCACGTACAAAGGCGGTTTATCAGCGCGTAGACATCGGCAATTACAGAGAAAAGCGACGCAATCAGCTTGTAATAGACTTGAGGAAGGTACAGAAAGTTTCAGCTTACTTGTTTCAGAAATAGCAATATTAAAATACACGAGGTATTGTGACACCCCACCCGACCTCGAAAGGGTTAATTAAACGTTCGCCGTTACAATATATTTGTTTTGTTTCAGCTCATTTACATCGAATTCCGCCTTTTCTAATTCCCTACGATGTTTTTCTCCGCATCTAGTCTCATGTTTCTATTATTTAAGGTACTTAAGTTTATTGGGCAGTTACATTTGGAGTACGACTCCACTAGTCATATTTCTTTGTGTATCACTCTCATATTAAGTAAATCTATCAAGACACACTCAATTAACAATACTCTTCTAGCTACTCTTCTGAACAGCGAATATCGAACGTATTTACCCAGAGGGAGTGAATAGGCGAGCGAAAATTTTGACGATGGAGGGGGTAGTGTTTACTTTCCACATGTTGGCAGTAACCGCTCTCTACTGTACTCTACTCAGTGTTTTCGTGGGTGCAGTAACTTGACCCAGCCAAGTACTCGCTTCATTACTGGTGCAAACCGCCTTAAACCAGAGTCTTGCTCCGAATTGTGAGGAAAACGCTTTGTTATTATTGTGTGGTATGGAATTGAAAAGGTGCAACCAGTATGCAGTTATTATTGAAAAGTTTTATTTTGTTTATGGGAAAATGTCCCCCGCAGTATAGTATGAAAAGCAATCCAGTGATGAACGGATTTTATGTGATAAACCGATTCAAAATGTTTACCTCGGTAGAATTCCACATTATTATATTTTTAAATACTTTTTCAGTATTTACTGTGGTTATTCAAAATTATTTTTAGAAATTTGTCTTTTGTGAGAAAAACATATGTCTATGTATGAGACACATCTAAAATCATAAATCTGAAAAAATTCGAAAACACATTTGTAAACCAATCCCATGAATATCGCTGTTGGGAGACGCGCTTGCCGGCGACACATTATATATAATAAATATATAATATAAATTATAAATGTTATATATTATAAATATGTGTTAAATATAGATTCCTTTGTTAAAGACATTCAACCGGAAGCAGGTAGCAATCTTCGACGTGCTGAAGATATCTACAAACCAAAACCCTCTCCGGCCATAAAGCTATTAATGTTAAGTTGTAACTAATACCGTCACAGCGACCCACGCTACCTGCGTTAGTGATTCATGTACTGTGTTGCCCACTATTTTACACCAACTTTTATATATTTTTTTGTTTTATTACCGTAACATATTCGAAATCTACGAAAACATTCCAATAAAATGAGTCCAAATAAGACCCATGTGCGACAATTCTACGGCATCAATGAAACGTAATAATTGATCTTAACGAAATGTAATAATTCATCTCATCTCAACTTGATTTTTACAATATATCTTTGGAAATGGAACGAAGTGCGTCATACAACATACGAACGAAACGTTTTTAGAAACAAATTGAACAAATGTAGCATGATTTCTCAATTTTCGCAATTGTCTTTTCAAATAAATGTAAATAATATAGTGGGTGTTTCAAAATGAATATCGGGGTTTTAAGGCTTTGTAGTATTTATTACATTTAACTTAAAATTTTAAATAATACATCAAATGAAAGAGCAACTCAATTTTTCCTTCAAGTGTTCAATGTGAGCACCATTCGTCACATGGCGCGCATCCAGGCGAGTTCTTCCCAAACCTTGATCAGTGTGTCTGGAGTAATTGTTGCAACAACTGCTTCAATCCTGTTTCTTAAGGTTAGCTGGTAGCGGAGTCACACATGATCCTTTATGAACACCCAAAGGTAAAAGTCGCATGGCGTCAGATCGGGTGTACGTGGAGGCCATGTGTAACAAGCTCTGTCATTCGGCCCCTGGTGGCCAATCCAGCGGTTGGATACGACGTCGTTTAACCAATCCCGCACTGAGTTATACCAGTGAGGCGGCGCATCATCTTGCTGCCAAATCAAGTTCTCTGGTTCAGCTTCTTCCAATTGAGGAAAGAGCCATAGTTGTAACGTATCAAGATAAACACCGATTACAGTTTCGTCACCGAAAAAGAAAGTCCCATAAACTTTCCGCCGGGATATGGCACAAAAACATTCAATTTTGGGAAGTTTCGTTGCAACTGTACCATCACGTAGTGATTTTCTGGCCCCCAGATGCGCATATTATGAGTGTTTACATTTCCACTCAAGTGAAATGCCGATTCATCACTGAAGACGACTCGATCCAGAAAATCTTCGTCATAGCGCAACATTTCGTTTGCAGCTGCAAACGATAAGGACGTAGTTGAAAGCGTTACCTTAGAAGTCTCCACAGAGGTGTCACTGGAATAGCTAATTCACGACTTGCCTCCCGAACTGATTTCTTGGAGCTACGCGTGAAAGACACTCTCACTCGTTAAACACATTCTTCTGTCACTCTCGGCCGTCCCGTACTCTTCCCTTTACAAAGACAGCCGCTGTCCTCAAACTTATTATACCATCTACGGATATTATCTTTTGGAAGATCACAATGGAACTTAATACAGAACGCACGTTGCTCTATCACTACAGATTCAGTACTTGCAAACTGTAAAACACAAAAGGTTTTCTTTTCACTTGTTGCCATCTTTGTTAGTAGAACTTTCTAACGGAATATTTCTAAGGAAACAGTGCATGCGCATGCGCCAGCGAATACCCAAAAAAACTGTTTGAGTTACTCCTTTGTTTGATGTATTATTTATAATTGTAAGTTTAATGTAATACATACTACAAAGTCTTACAACCCCGATATTCCTTTTTAAACCCTCTGTAGATGAGATGTTTGAGAGTATGCAGAGTGCACAAACGCGATGCTTCGTCTCTAGATTAATTTAATATGAACAAATGCATCTATATTGAATAATACACATTTGCTAATTGGAAGGGTATGTCAAGATTAGGAAAGTTCTTGGAAATTAAGTGATTCCTATAAAACAATAACTCATCACACAGACAAATTTATACTTTATTTTAAAATCCCATCAACACGTGATTAATATCCATTTTTTGTGTGGGAACTTATCTGTAATGAAATTTTTGAAAACAAAACTTACATATCTTGGTTTACAAATATCGCCTATTAGTCGTGTTGAGACTCAGTTTCCTTGTTATTTTTAGTAGAAGTCAAATATTACATGAAATTTTTTTAACGTACTCGTAATTAATGTAAGATGTTTTTTTTGTACACCACTGCTTAATGGTGACTCATCGTAACATGACACATCGCAGGTCCCATACTTTTTCCTTAAGGTGAAGGAGAAAAGAGTTACTTTGAGAGAGAAGAGTTTGCATAGTTTTGGACACGATGCGGCGTCTCTTTGAAGTCTGCTGGTAGCAGTTTGTGCAACCGTTTGCATGGTGTAGACACAGTCTTAAGAACTCTGCTGGTGGAAAATGACACGACACCATGGGCTCTAATGACCTCGATGTTGACGAGCCCTAAAGCCCCACAAAAAAAAAAAGACACAACACCATTTAGATCGGTAAATGTGAATCCTTATCACATTAAATGCGTTCAGATTTTAGGAATGGCTACGTTTGGTACGCGCGTGTTCGACCAACACGGAAAAAATATTAATAAAACAATAATCCATACTAATATATAAAAGCGTAACGCGAAAGCGTGCCTGTCTGTTTGCTAATTAATCACGACTAAACCACTGAAATGTTAAAAGAGTTTTAATGAAATGTTGCAGTGGCGCTGTCACCATTGTGCCTTGCCTCGGAAGTGAAAATTCAACCGGCGCGGTTCCCAGTTGTGGGTTGGTTTATAAAAGAAAATTCCGGGCAACGCCGGGTAACCAGCTAGTTAGTTTATATACTTTAGTCAAGAATTAATATTGTGTGATTGTAGATTACGCTTGTGGCAACAAAACGTTTTCTTAAGTTCATTTGAATTATTTAATTGCAAACCGAATGTAATGTGAGTGTATGTGTAAATTATTTGTGTTCCATGTGCCTCAATAACTTTGTTTTTTATCACTTAATTCAGAAAACAATACAAATTGGGTGATTGCGACTCCGTAATGTTGTAAAGTTTTTATGTCTAATGACAAAAAGAAAGTTTATGTAGCAGTTCGAGCGAAAACTAAATATATTTCTGATTGTAAGTAGGTATATTTAAGAATGATTGTACAGGCCAAATTTATAATATTAAAAAAATAGATTAGTTTTGTTAATAACGCATCTTTTGTCTTCTTATTACTGGAAATGGAAAAAGTTTCAAATTGGGTTTTTAAGTGAACTCCAAGGAGACTATACACTCATGGAGTGGAGTAGTCTTTTCTATGTGTACAAAACGCGTCGTCAGCTCACGTGGGGACATGAATCTTCAGCTTCATCACACACTGGTTATTGTAACTACTACAAATTCTTTTGATCTTATTCCTTTTTTTGTTATATCAACTTACCTATATATAACAACTAATAATAGCAGATCAAAGTTTTTATGCTAGCGTATCTAATAGCACAAAGATATCAGCTGAGCATCACTCGGAGCGGGAACTGCCATTGAAGTAGTTACAATAACCAGCGTGTGATGGCGTTGAAGATTTATGTCCCCGCGTGAGCGCTTTACATACATACCCTCTCTCATTGAGTGCCAGCTCCTGTGTATAGTCTCCTTGGTGAACTCTCTACAAAGGAAAGCATATCAATGGAAAAAACAGTTCGGTCATTTGCTATTACCAGGCATATAGACAGAGCAAACAGTACTTAGCTTATTCCGTGAGCTCTGAGATCTAAGTTTACAAAGCCGATCTTTCTAAAAGCATATTTCGTTAAATAAAATGGAACAACGATAGAGCTATTTTGCTTCAAGGTGCTTGAACAAGATCATAAATGTCGGGAGCGTTCACGCCATATGCTGGGCAACAAATCAACATATTTGCACCGTTTTTGTTGCTACTTGTGATCACGAAGAAAACATTACGAATTCTTATGGTATTATACGTTCAATTCATCATTTTCGCCTCCGCGATCGATTCATCTCTAGCCCACTATCATGACACCACAGAGCAAAGTGCTTACAACACGAACCAGAAAAAACGAACCAAGATTGATGGTTGCGTCTAGTACAAGGTGCAGGAAGGAGATGAAGTCACTCGACCCTCGCCCATTGCAAGCGGCGGTTAATTACTTTACTACTTACTTTTTTATCCGATAGGACTCTCGTCCGTGCAGTACTGCAAACGGTACTGAGTAATATAAACTTTTTATTATTTGACGATATAAGTTATTTTTTGCTTGTATTGTTTTTTAGGTTATTAAATGCATAGTTTATTTTATAAGCCATATGGTATAATCCTCTCACACAGTTGTACCTACTCTTCCTGGAGCACAGGCCTGCGCATTCTCTATTACCCAGGGCGCACATTGAAACGCGGTCGCGCACGCAGTGCAGAGACAGCACATTTTATGTGGCTCCGTATTGTTAAGGGAAACAGCGCCAGTTGAGACGCAGCGCAGGGGCAACACTGACGCAGGGCAGAAGTGTGCCGCACATGCCAGCGTGACCGTTGTGGACTTGCTACCAATCATGTGCAATGCAGTCATGCCTCGCAGACGTGCTCTACGCTGTGCTGCATACGCGACTACGACTCTGCGTCTCTGGTAAAAGTGTTTTAACAGCAAACGATTCTTTTGCAGGAGACGTCATTTAATAATCTAAATAATTTAATTGAAACGTGATTACATATTCTTGAATATCAACCAGTTTACATTGTACAAATATTTTTGGTAGTTTAATATTCTGAATGGTCGAATAAATAAACTTATTCGGAGGACCACATCGAAAGTACCATGATTTATTAAACTAAATATCACACTTAGGAAATCTAAACCTAAGACTTAAAACCAAACACACAAATTTAATCTAAACATGAAAAATGCATTAAGTCTGTATAACAAAGATTTGAGGACAGAAAGAAATATTCAAAATATGCCCATTTACAAATTGTAATGAAAAAGGGAGCATAATAAGATATTTACATATTACATGTTATTATGTTATTGAACTAGTCATTTATTTCTTTATTCATTTTTCTTCACAGTTGCCAGTCTTCTTGTCTCTGTCGCATAAAGCAATACAAGGATCTCTGCTATTTGACAAACCTTATAATTGTTTTTTATCTATTCTTGTTCCTCCATCTATACGCCGTCCTAATTCCACCTATCTTGCCAACAAATTCCATATAAAGTGCATACTATGTCTTCGTGTAGATTAACGTGTTTTCTGCTGTCAGGTTTAGAATTCCTTCCTTCCCATATACTCTAATGTAGCTTCCCTGCTGAGGCGCATAAAGTGGGCATTCCCACAACATATGTTCAGGGGTATCTCGCTCTAATAATACATGTAATCGTTACTCTTCCCAAAACGCTTTAAATATACTGTGGTCATCTCTGTGATACCCTTGAAATCTCTGTGGCCAGTTAGAAATTGCGCAACAACCTTGGTCAGCACAAACCATTTCTTATGCTTCTCCGTAAATCGAACATCAGGTGGACCTATACGTGTGCCGTCCCTTTTGTGTCATTTCCCGTTTTTGCCATGCTTTCATTAAGGTCTCTGATAATTTTCTTCGGGATGTTTTCTCGCTCTGCCGTAATTCAATATTATTTACAATTATCTTACCATCTTGTTTCATGATGCGTCGATACTTTGTCTTCTGAACGAAGAGATCTGTTGGGAATAAGCCTAGTAACACGTTCAATACCTCAATCGGAACTGTTTTGTAGCACTCAGAAATTGATATCACATTGTCGTTCAATAGATCATAGTTTCCGTGCAAATTGCATATTTATTACTCTTTCTGCCCGTACTATACTGCCATATGGTATCAATTGCCTTAGTGCTGGCACATATAACCGTTTGAGGTCGTGTCGAGATGTATCGTAAGTCATGATCCCTATTCTCATCATGCTATACAAAGCAATCTGCACGCGTTTGCGTATGTACGATGTTCCAAGTATGTTAATGATCTATGATCACTCCCAGGTATCGATGCTTTGTCACAGTTTGAACTTTCCTTTCATTAAGCCTAACTGCAAAATTTCGACGAAACTGTTTGGGATGTCCGAACTAAATGATTCGTGTTTTACTGTCTGACAAGGTTGGCGCTCTTTTCGTCACGCTTCTGCACAAATGTCCAGTGCTTCTTGTGCTTTGGCTTCCAACATACGACATGATGTCCCTGTTACTGTCAGCGTAAACCAGTTTTTATCCCCTTCTCATCTAGGTCCCATAATATTCCATCCATCACCACATTCCAAAACAAGGGTCCACAGGATGAACCTTGTGGGCATCCTATCGATGTTGTTCGCAATATCGTTTCCTTCCCGATGGTGAATATTATGGTACGATTACTAAAATAAGCTTTGCCATATTTAGTAAATACTGTGGCAGCTGCTTGCATGATAAAGTAGGAACAATTATTCGTCATCGCGCATGATCGAATGCGCCTTCTATATCGAGGAAAATATGCGCTCAATATTGTGGTGGAATGGAAATTTAATTGTTTATAATCATTAATTAATAGAAAGGCGCTTCGACTAGCTCTATCTCAGGGTTTCACTAGTAATTGGGTTCTCAATTTTTTTACCTAAGGGAAAGAACCATACTGGGGTTCCACATAGAGGAAAACGCTTTGTGACAAATTAACTTACTAACTTTAATAACATAATCATGTACAATAATGATAAAACCCTCATGCAATCCCCCCAAAAGCACATGTCACTCCCTGCAAACGTTAACATGAACACTCTGACATTACCGCCGAATTCGGCTTCAACACAACAGTCGCTGCCCCTTTACCAGATGTGGGCGTTTTCTTTGTCGGTGAACCGCGCGTTACCTTCTCACGCCCGCGCTAAACGGTGGACTTTTACATTCTGTGGAGTGATGAGGCTCTTCTCCCCTGCTCCGTCGCTCGTTTTCCGTATTTGAAATGCCCGAACAAGGCTGATTTCTGCTGTTCAATTGCGAAATTAATCAAATCTCACAATATTTATATACCCTTTGAGTCACATATTGCAAGAACTGTCGTAATTCGTGACTTATGCTTCCTCCCCGGCACGAAATCGTACTGATTCGGATTCATGTTACCTTCTGTCATGAGATGTTGCAAAAATTTGTCGCGTCAAAGTACTATCCAGATTCTTCCCATAAGTTGGGAGGACGATATGACGTCGGTGTGTTGGATGGTCTATCATTGCCTTCCAAAAACATTTTTACCAAACTGATCTTCTAACACATCGGGTAATACATCTGCCGCAGACATTCATTATAAATCATACATAGTGGCTGTAGAAGTACGTCAAGCGTGTGGTGCATCATCTCATGCGTTAGAGCATTGTAGCTGGGTGACTTGTTTCGTCTCATCCTTTGCACCACGTTCAAGATCTCACTTTCCGTTATTCGTTCTTCTCCCGCTATTACATTTTCGTAATCTCATTCCTCCTGCACATCCTGTTCGAAAAGCGCATCTACAAGACATTCATCTGTTTCTCGCCAACTTCTTGTATTCTTTCCATCCTGCAATAAAGTTATCCAAATCTCTTTCCGTCTAGTCTCTTTCACACTCAGTAAATAAGATAAACCCCATGTCGTTTTACAGAAGGATTTCTCCACAACTGTTCCGCTTAGCTGCGTATATTTCTTGTTTATACTGGCGGCGTTTGTCCTTATATATCTGAAGTTCTAAATCTATAAGTCCTCCCTTTTCTGTCGCTACAACGTATATTTGGCTTGGTTCATCTCTTCATTTTCATCAGTCCTAGTCCACCAGCATACCTGTTTCCGTAAGTCTCGACGTGGCCGTAGGCTGGTGGCACACGTCTGGAGAACATTAATTTGCATGGCATCAATTTTTTCCTCTAACGTATTTGCTTCTCTCATTCTTACATGCACTTGCTCACGCAGTGCCCATTTCCTCCCTGCAAGCTTGTTCCAATTTATAATTCTAAAATTTACTTTATTCTTTTGCTCCACTGTACGAGTTGATATTTCTATGGCAATTGCTTTATGGTCACTTAACAACCCATGTTGCATGTTCCATCGAACCACCTCGTGTCCTCCATTTATTGGCCAGCGATACATATTGACTCTCCTTGCTCTCCAATAAATGTCGTCGCTCCACATTCATTAATCGCTATTAACTTACGTTTCGTAAGGAATCCCTCAAAAATTCGTCCGCGTCGCGTTGTACAAGAATCTCCTAAAAACTTCGTGCTAATGCACGCACGAAGTTTTAAGGAGATTCTTGTACAACGTTAGCATCTTTGCATAACATCCATGCATAGCGTGCATTAGCATCCATGCATAGCAGCATATCATACATTTTATTCTCCTCGAGAATTGTACTTATTTGAGAAAGATTGTCTTCCAAATTTTTCGCATATTGACAATAATTTATTATTGTTAGCGATACTGATATACGAGAACTTGGCAATGTGGGGTAGTGTATTTTTCTTGTATAAGTACATCTCCTATCCCACGTACTACCACAGCACTCCATGGGTCTGGTGCTGCCACCACCCGATATGCTAGGGGTACAAGCTGCAGAACCCTTCGGTGATGATATACTTCTTGGTAACATCCAATGTGGATATTGCTTCGCCATATGTATTCACCCATTTCCATGGAAGAGATTTTGGCACGCTGTAGATTCTGTTGCAACACTAATCATAATTTGTTTTTAACATTAAAACTTGCTGTGCTATTCTACGCTCCGGACGATCCCTATTTATGACACTATGACGACGATCCCTATTTATGACACTATGACCATGATCATGATTCCTACGATTGCAATTGATACACATCTGCGGCTCTTGTTTCCGGTTACAATCCTGATAGCCATGACCACTAGTCCCATAATGGCCACAAATCTCTTCTTTTTCTTTGCACGCAGCTGCAACGTGGCCGTATCTGTGGCATTTGAAGCATCGAATGGGTTCTGTTTTCTCACATACTCGCACACACAACATGTCAAAATAAACACTACATATTACTAATATCTTATTCATTTGTGTTCTATCTAACAATGACAACGTTTGTAAGTTTCTCGTTGCGCGTTTTGTGCATATATACGACCCACCCTTTTCGGCGGGCTTCCCCCTATCACTGTCTTTAAAATTATTCTCCATTCATTCAGAATCTCTCCTTTTGTCTTTTCAGTGGGTAGTCCAAATAGGCACAGCCTTGGTCTACGCTATCCTAAGTCCGTACGGTTTAGCGATTGTCCCTGGAATGCCACATCCAATTTATTCCGTTCTTGTTTGTCTTGTAAAATTACAACTAAATATCCTCCCTGCGTTTCGCGCGTTGTATCGATCTTGATTTTTACTTTTTGTGCCTTTAAAATTTTCTTTAACTCTTCTTGCACCTTCCCTTTAATTGCGTCTCTCCCTTTTATTAACACTACTTCTTGCTATGTGTTCCTAAATGTCACGCGCTGCAACACTCCTGCATATGTCTTATTCTGTCTCCCTGAATTATGATGACCGTCCTTGTCCAACTTTCTCCATTATTAATTCTTTTTCCACCGTCATCATGTTTCGTACCGCTCCTGCCAACTGCTCCGTTGCTACTGCTTCCAACCCCGCTCCATGTACCATCTCCTTTAACGCTAACACAGTCTGCTGTAAAATCTGTCCAGTTTGTGGTTCACTATTTAACACACATAACCGGACTGTCGCCCGCCATATCTCACTCATGCCATCCGTAATAATATTCTGTAAACTATTATTTAATCGTCGATATTTTCCCCTTTGAACACTTCTTGCATACACTCAACATGCTTTTCAAGTTGGTCCATATTCACGCCTTTCTTTTCTAACCCAACCATGCGATCTAAACCCAGACCCTTCTTCCCTTTTGGGCGTCCTCTAACTGTCGGTGTCATTTCTAACCCTTGTAATCCATCTTTAGGTGTTGCAACGCTCGAACCACTAGTGATTGCTGGTGAGACTACTGGGATCGCCAACTTATTTTGCTTCACAACTGTGTTCCTAGCCTTTTCCGCCATATTTACGCCGCCACTACTGTATTGTTAATCCTGGATTCGTTCCCCATCTACCGATATTATAGCAAATAAACCATGATATGGTTATTCTCCTTATTTAAGTTCATAGAAGAAGGTCCTTCTCCATCCACTTTGCACTGTGCCCTCATGANCCCCCCCCCCCCGTGAGGTGGATAGCACTCAAAATTAATTATAGGCGCAGGTATTAGGCCCTTGAATCACCCCTCAATCCACATCACAAAACCGGCGTTATTTATATAACTTCTGAGGGAAAGTTGTTCTTTTTTGCAATAAGATCTTCTGGTAAAACACCATTCTGTTGGGGCAAACTTACCTGCGCTGAGAACAATACAGAAGCCCTACAGGAAACACTTTCTACAAAGAACAATATTTTTTAAATATCGAATTGTACATCTTATTTCAAATACCTGAAACAAATTTCATATGATATTCTAGATAAATGGTACTAATATTTTTCAGTTATACATTACTTTTAGAGATTATTTGTTGATTTATAACATTCGTAAAATCAAAATTATATTCACTCTTTATAGCACGTCTTAAAAATGTAGATTCAGACTTCAAAAAACCTCAGTTCAGCTACTTCAGGTAAGCAAAGAAAATATTCCCTTACTTTTCCAGATTTTTTGTACTATTTCACACTGACAATCTTTTCAATGCATTTCTCTTGGAGATAAATTAAAAGCGTTTTGTTAAAGAAATTACAAAAAGCCGATGCAAAATTGGAGTGACCACCGATTTATCATTATACGTCAAACCGATGTTAGTGTGTCAATACGCAATTGTGATATAAAATAAATCTGTTTTGTAAAAAAATAACACTATCAAATAGTTTGCCAAAAGTGTTGTACGGTTAATAAATAAGTACATAGACGTCATGTGTCAATTAAAATTGCCATTGCGATTAAAATACAATAAATTGTATTTTACGCTTTGGAAGTATGTATTACTGCCAGTGTGAATGCATAGATTTATCAATATGCATAGATTTACGATTTGTCGCAATGTGGTCGAGTTTGGACTCTTATTACTTAACTTATTACTTACTTTTTACATGAAATTTGAAGCAGTTTTCAATAATAAATAAATAATAAATAAATGACTTTATAAGTGGCGAGACTCAGACCGAGGTCTGCTCTTCCGTCTAACCACTTTAAAAATATTTACAACATCATTACAAAATTACTTTGAATGGGAGGGTATTTGCTATATCTACTACTGGGAAAATAAGCTAAGGACCATCCCGGTATTGAATCTTAAGCGATTGAGGGAAACCCAGCGAAAACCCCAATCAGGATGGCGGCTTATGGCCGAACATAAACAATTTATAATATATTATATTATCTTACAAATTGTTTGTTATGTTCAATACCGGGATGGTTCTTAGCTTGTATTCCCATTAGTAGATATAGCAAGTAAAATGTATTTATAAACTAATGTAGTACCTGTTAGAAAAGAATATTATTAGAAAGAAGAAAAACGTTTTGCAGAAAAAATGAATATAACATTACATAACGACTACCAAAATTAAGTGAAACATTCAATAGATTGTTATAACAAAAATAACTAACAAATATTAAAAAACTGAATGACTTACTGAGCGTCTTGCATTGACTCGATGTAAGGCTATTTTCTCCCAAGCCTTTGAGCAACTAGCGTGCTGCGCAACTCAACCCTATTAGCGAGAATAATCCTTGCATTTTACTTTCCAGATGCGCAACTCGTCCGTTCTGGCAACTGCACTGTACCCATTTTCCTCCGTCCTGCGTATCTCTGGGACCCTTAAAATCGTTTGAGGGGTCACAGGTACATTACCCCATCCAAATCCTGTAAGGTACTACATCGGCGTTGACTGAAGTCAAGTTACGAACTATTCACGAAACTTGGAAATATTCACCAAAGTAGTGCTAATTAATTTACAATTCATTCTTTTTATTTTATTTACATGATATAAGGACAATTATTTTGTAATTTTAAAACTTGATAATTAATTTAGACTGTCGTTTGACTCCTTCTTTGACAAAGATCGTATTGTCTTCAGTCACGTGATGCGGCTGCAATTTTCGTTAGAACAGTATTTTCCGCAGTTTTTGATGAATTATTCTTGTAAATTTCCCATAAGGTATGAATATCTTAACGTCATTGCGTTCCTATTGCCATTTGCTACGTTTTAGTAGGTTTTTTTCGCTATGTTAAGCCGGTACTTTTGCCAGAATATAAAAGAATCATAATCCCG
The DNA here is from genome assembly GCA_002313205.1 of Laupala kohalensis. NCBI lineage: Eukaryota > Metazoa > Arthropoda > Insecta > Orthoptera > Trigonidiidae > Laupala > Laupala kohalensis. The sequence continues at coordinate 323,440 of NNCF01130864.1, read as the reverse complement.
CGAAACTCCGTATAAGCCCATAGTAATGTAAAGTCAAACAATTCAAAATTTTCCGTCGTAAGGGTATGAAAATTCATCGCCACTGGATAGGAAATGGTTCAAACTATCATTTGAAACATTTTTGGGGGGTACTTAAGCCTAGTCGCTCAGATGCACATAATACCTTAAGGGACATTTTCCTTCAATTCTTATTTACACTACACCATTTATAAGGTAAATAAATGAATAAGATATAAATGTTAGTATGAACACTTTTATTTAACAATATTTATTTGTTTTGTATAAAAGTTATCTATAACATTACATTAATTATGATAATTGAAAATAATTGATAGTATTTAAAAATCTTTAAATAATTCTTAATCAGACCTATGAAAACTAATTCAAATGTTCTCGTTTAACCACGTATCAAACTTGATTGTGCACATTCTGACAATTCTTCGTCTCAAATCTCATCTCAATTCTTCGGCTCAAAATATGACCTCGTTGCTTCCATGTTTTATGTGCGAATGTAGCTCTGAGCAGAATATTTGTATTTGTAACCTTTTCCACCATCTGTTAATACTCTTAAACCAGGCTCGATGTGATCCACATTAACAATTCTATACAAACGGAATGCACAAATTGCTACATGCAGACTTCAAAGAGACTCTGAAACGACGCCAACGCTTCTCTTGCAAACTAACTCCTTTCTCCTGTTCCGGGGCCTTGAGGAAAAAGTAAAGGACCAGCTTATGATTTGTTACCATTGTACAGCAAAATCGAAACATCACATTTATTACTTTACCAAATTTTGTTGGTAATATTTGAATACCAGTAATAACAAGGAAAATGAGTCTAAATACGACCAATAAGCGATATTTGTACATCAAGATATCTAAGTTTGATTTTCAATCATTTCTTTACAGACACGTTCCCACACAAAAAATGGATTTTAATCCCGTATTGATGGGATTTTAAAATAAAGTAGAAACTTTTCTGTTTGATGTTATTGTTTAGTAGGAATCACCTTACTTCCAAGAACTTTCCTGATCTTGACATTTCCTTCCAATTGGCAAATGCGTATTATTCAATACAGATGCATTTGTTTATATTAAATTAATCTAGATATGAAGCAATGCGTTTGTGCTTTCTGCATTATATCAAAGTAGTCTATCAATTTATCAATCATCTAATATATATTTTTTACATGCATTTGAAAAGACAATTGCGAGTATTGAGAAATCATGCTAGGTTTGTTTTAAATGTTTCTAAAAACATTTTTTTGGTATGTTGTATGACGCACTTCATTCCATTTCTAACGATATCTAAAAAAAACGTAGCTTAGATTTTTGCAAGATGAATTATTACATTTCATTGATGCCGTAGAATTGTCTCACATGGGTCTTATTTGGACTCATTTTATCGGAATGTTTTCGTAGATTTCAAATATACGTTAATACAAAAAAAATATATAAAAGTTGATATAAAATACTGAACAGTTCAGTGTATGGATCATTAACCCAGGTAGCGTGGGTCGCTGTGACGGTGTCAGTTATAGCTTAACACTAATAGCTTTATGACCGGAGAGGGCTTCGGTTTGGAGAAATCTTCAGCACGTGGAAGATTCGGTCAAATTGCTACCAGTTACCGGTGTAATGTCTTTAATAAAAGAATGCATCCCTTGAAAACCGTTTATTAGGGTCAAATAAACCCAATTTGTGCAACAGTTTGCACAGTGTGGAGGCGGCTTACGAGGTGTGCCATTTTTGAGCAAAGCCCTTTTCTCGTGAGTTACATCTATCAATTGGATGTTTTGCACTTCCTGTAATGATAATCGTATGATCTACGTGATTATAATTGACGTCTTTGTAAAAATATTGAAAAAGTTGTAAATACAACCATTTATAGACCATTACTTCGTTTATCTTAATGTTTTTTTTTCTTTTTACCTTTCATCCTCAAGTAGTCTCTACACAAATGTACAATAATTACTTACATGACCACAGTAAAAACCGCAAATACTGGTCACATTTGAGGTGTTCGTCGTAGATTTAAACATTGTGGATTGCTTTTGAGAAGAAACGTAGAAGAAACGCATTAAGGAAAAACAAAGAAATGGTCTGTTAATGATCCTAAACAATATTTAAAAAATGAACTACAGTTTTATACCGAATTGTATTATTAAATGCTAGTTGAAGTAACCCGGCGTTGCATGGGGGATTTTGTTTTCATGTTACTGCTTAACCCTTCTATATAATTTTAATTTTTTAATTGTATTATTTGTAAAGATTTACCCCATTTGTAAATGGGAAATGTAGCGTGTTATTGAAGCTTGGCTATTGTGCTTTTGAGGTAGGAGGTGGGTGATAGGCCTGTTCTTAGTTAGGCCGGTTAGCTGTGTTTACCAACAACTCGACCAACTTGGAGGTGTATGAACAGCAATAACTTGGTCATTAACGTGAAAAGCTACAATTTTTTTCTGGTCCCGTCGGGAATTGAACGCGGAGTGACATGGTGGTGTGCGAGAATGCAGACCTCTGAGCAATAGGAGGGGCCTTCCTACAAAATTTAGTGTATACCGGAACACAAACACACAAATACAAAGGATACCTTAATTATTTTGTGAGATGGAGTGAAAGTAGAAAAAAATGGGGAAATCACATCAACCTAATTCACATCCTTAAAATTGGAATGTCGAAAAATCTTTTCTTGGCGAACCTCTTCAATACAAAAGCAACATCAGTGAAAATTTTGAGTTAACATGATATTTTTTTCTCCATGTTGATGAATGAGTCAGCCGATGAGTCACTCCGGACAACGCCTCTTATAGTCTTAGATTATTGCTTAACATAACGTGTCCAAGGATAATTTTCCATCACAACATATTTTTACGTTTTCGGGTCCAAATATTTGTGAGTTTATTAATCAAGAATTAAGTAAATAATATTTCTTGTAGCGAAGTTCTACAGGAGCTTATTCACGCAGGAATGTTTGAGGCGAACAACAAATCTTAGTGTAATATGTGAATTGTAAACAATTTCCCATTGCATTACATTGCACTCCTTTTAATGCGTTCACAACTATTATTTTTGAAAGTTTTCTTACGACAACCTTCACCAGATTAAGTAAGAATAAACGTCCCTTAAACGAATTCGATGGGGGGGGGGGAACTGTGGGTGTACTTAAAATCGACACTTCCTTAAGGAATAGTACTATGCAGGTCTACCTGTGCCCGTCGCGTGAATGGTGTCATGAAGAAATCCCACAACCCAAAAATCCCTTAGTTAGGCAACCTCACAGGTCAGGTAGAAGGATAATGCCGACCCTTCCGGGTTATCTCTGGTGAGGAGCGTTAAGGGAAGAGTAATACATTGCACTTTCATTTCCTTTTAGGTAAACCCCAGTTGTGGATGCTAAAAAAGTTAACATTAATCTCACGAAACTAAACGACGGCTCATTTTTCCCGTCTACACTAGACGAATAAAACAAAATTTGAATCGCACTTCTAAGATGTCTCGTAACTGAGATAAGACTATATTACTCAGAAAATGGTACGTTCTCCCGACGATGTTAATTCTTGATAAGTATTTCATAGGTTTTATTAGGTTAAAATAAAATGTTATATAATTTTACTACATATTGATTTTACTAATGACTCATTAATTTTTGCAAAATTACCGATTACCATCACACATCATCAAAGCCTTTGAATGACTAAATGATAGAGGTGTATTTTAAAAATTTATGTGTCCAAAATCAGCTAGAATAAATCTCCGTCAATGTTTTTTTGGTTAAACGCTTTGTCAATTTGTTTTTATATTTTATACTATACAGTTTTTGTAATTTTTACGTTTAGTTACGTGTTAGTGGAGCGAAATAATGGCATAGAGAGTACAAAGTGCATTGGATGGGCACATAAAAATCAATCAGTATGGCTTCACTAAGTGTAGAAACACAGAAAATGCTGTAGAAACCTTATTAAATCGAATCAAAGGCAGGACATATAAATATGTTAGTGGCCTGTATTGATTTTGAGTGTGCTTTCGACAGCGTGCAATGAAGAATTATAGTGAGTGAATTGGATCGAAAAGGTGTACCAGACGATATTCAACAATCCTTAAGATCATAATTAAAAGATGGAAATGTGATGTTGGAGATAAGAACAGAAAGAATAGTGCGTCGAATAACAGGGTTGCCCATAAGGAAGTCATTCCGGACTAGTTTTGGACAATAGTATTGAATGAGATATTTGGAGTCTTAGAAAGACAACGGATACAAATAATAGCCTATGCTGATGATGTCGCCATACTAATAGAAGAAAATTGTAGAAGTGAATCGGAGGTGCAGCTAAGTTACAACTTTTTGAAGAAGTATGTACGGAAATGGAGCAGACAATTTCATGGACGAAGTCAGAAGGGATTGTCTTTGGAATGTACGAAAGAGGACAGAGTCGACATCACCCGATAATAAAATTTCCAACTTGGCATCTACTGATACGAAAAACAGTGAAGTATCTGAAGTTATGATAGATGAAAATTTAAGCTTCCGCGAACATGTGGACTACGTGGGTATTGCAGCATAGCTTGGTATAATAAAAGTAAATTGAGACACGTAGAGTGGAAGTTAAATAGCTATACGAGATTATATTTAACAAATTGGAGCGTGATTTATAAAAGCGTGTCGACGATGGCACTTCAAGTGGTGCTAGGTGTGCCACCAATAGTTCTTGAGCCCAATAAACATATTTTACGTTATACAATACGACAGGGGAAGGAAGCATAGATAGGACAAGTAGTATTGAGACGAGAGTACAAGGAATGGAAAGGAAAAATTAGTCAAGAGTTAGTAGACTGCTGGAGGGAAAGGGCACAGGAAGGACGAAGTACATATCGATTCATAACAAATGTAAACTAGTTTTACCAATAGGAAATGGTTCAAACCATCACCACAATTAATGGAGATTTTGACGGCGCATGGTGACTTCAATATACTGTGAACAAAAGGGAATTTACGGGATGACGAAGATATCATATATGGCAAAGATTAGGAGACAGTAGACAATGTTTTGCATGAATGTGACCTACAAGGGGAAGAAAGACTCGAATGGGTATATTAATTAGCAAAAACTAGAACGGTTATATAGCAACAAAAGAAGCATACAGTGTATTTGACGAATATGTGACATTAAGTGTGAAGAAAGAAATAAAATATCAGTTAACTATATAGTGGACAGTTCCAGACGTGAAAGCAAAGAGTAAGAAAAACAAGTTGACGCGAATAACGATACAAGACAAAGTAATTAATAAACGATGATAAAAAAGCAGAGAAATAAAGAAGCGACAAAACTAAACCCAGGTAGTGGTCAGGGTTGAAGAACTGGGTTAACACTAATAAAAATGAAAAAAGTTATAAGACGTACTAAAACATTTCCTGAGATCATAACTATGAATAAAAAAAAGTATCACGTAAATCGGATGAATGGTTCAAAAGTTTTAAGAACATGCGCTGAATTATGTTGGGCAGTAAAAATGAACGGTCCGAAGCTGAATCAGTCCATCATATTGTTGAAAAAAATAATGCATCAGAAAATGAAAATATGACGATCATTGCGGACAATAGCGGCGATTGGAAATCAAATGTGGCGGGGAGGGGGGGCAAAAGAATATTGACAATTTTCATTAACATGACAAATAAAAGTTTATATAATGAAATAAAATCAAAGGAAAGGCAATGGTGATTACCACATCAAGGATGGTGTATTTTTTATAATTCCCAGTTTTAGACGATTAAAATGAAATTTTGATCTTTCCTTAAAAAGTTGGGGGATGCCCCCCCCCCTAATCGCCGCCACTGATTTCGGAGGACTGAAAGACGTGACAACAATTTGACTCGTCACGATTTCAAATGGAAGATAGTTGAGAATTTTGACTGAGCAACAAAATATTTATCCAACATCAAGCCAAGGTTCCGAACTTAATCTTCGATGACCATAATCACTGTGTGAATTAAAACAATATTATTTACAAAATGAACTCTAGCAACTATTCCACTCAAACAACATTTCTTTATTCAAACAAAAACTATTATTGATGAATTACAAATTACCTTTACTACAATTTTTCCAAATTCTGTGAGTAAAATAATATAATTACAATATTGCTATTATATTTTGAATCATCATTGTGTTCTATATATCACTGTAAGAATATAGGGATGCTACCGAGAGGTTCATCAAACTGCACCAGTGGGGAAGCGTTAAGGGGAGCGAGAGTAGTGAAAAAATGTGTGGCCTTCGTGGGAAGGGAGGAGGGGGATCCGCGAGGTCGCTGATTGTGGTGAAAAGTGATACTGTACGTACGTATCATTAAGTTTTCTTCTCAAATTTTCATTTGCCGACACAATATTTCAGAAAGGGTTATGGGTTGATTACCTGTAGCACTTGATACTCAGCTCAAAGGCGCTATAAGCCCACATTTTTAGAAAAAAATCTCTGGTTTTAGAAATTCTATTTTCTTTGTTGAATCGAATATGAGTTGAAGTCATAATTGTTCGAAATTCTGTGCTTAAAAAAATAAAGTACGTTTACAAAATGAAAAACGGATCATTCGTTCTGCAGATATTTGAGTAGCAAATTTTGTCTGTTTTAGAGCGCAAAGTGGTGATTATCGTAAGTAAATTTGGTACATTTAACCTTAAAAATTCGGACTTAACCGCATTGAAGCGGTTTCTCAAAGCGTGTCCTGCAGTCTTGTTTCTATTTAATGTCGTAATAAATAATAATGTCGTAATCTTTGCAGTGAATGTGAGGATTTTTTCCTCTTCCCCCTATTCTCTCCAATGTAGCACTGACATTCCGTCACAGCCATGGTGGGACTGCTGCCTCTCACCTGCCCTTCACCTTGGCCATCGGTTTCCTGGAATGGAAACGACACGAAACTATTTTATGATCTGTGTTTCGAGACACTTGCATTTCACACTTGGAGACTAGTCGCCGAGACACACCTATGACACTTGACCTTTCACACTTGACATGTTGAGCGAAATGAGAGTAGTCTACTACAATTAACGTCCATTATATAATCTAATGAAATAAATAATGCAAGACTTACTATCTTTTGTAGACGAGCAGTATATATTTTGTGATGAAAACTCGCAACATTTCCACTTTCGTTTGTGGTGGAGTTGTCCGGTGGTTCAAATTATAACAAGTAACATAACAGAACAATTGAATATGATATTAAAAAAACACAAAATATGTTTATAAAGAAGCAGAGTACACAAACATGTTATAATATTGCATTGTATAAACCAGGTAACTTTTCTGTCTCTGTACGGAAATTCAAACTCCCATTGAGTATATATTATCATTCCTGATATGCAACGTTTGAAATAATTAACTTCTATGTTTAATAATAATGAATTATCCCAATCCATCAAGTGATTATTAATGTAATGTGAGGTTACTACATTTGGTTCAATTTTAATTTCGTTTATCTATAAAATTGCCGTGACCACGAATTCCAATTAGATTGGCAATAGAGAAAAAGGAATTTTCTTCGTTGGTGTGATTTTTCCTCCAGTTGACATTTGAACATTTCTGTCCACCTTCGTCTTCTTTTTACATCTTTTAGAGTTTAAAAATCCTACCTTTTTTGTCGTGCCGGAAGTAGAATTGCACCCCGGCGCCGAACACTTTTCAGGCCTTTCGCCTTGGATACGCATCAATGATAACAAGGCGAACTGTTGTTCAGAACAAATTCTCAATAGATTGTGCATTGTTTGCCAGTATAGCCAACACCACCTACACAATTTAAGACCTTTTCAAAGCAAAAAGCAAGTAAGTGGTGTTTATCACCAGTAGACATTATAATTTCACGTGTCCTAATGTGACCATGAATTTGCGTGCGATTCTTTGCGTAATAGTGAAGTTTTGGTGTCTTTTTTCGGGAGGGGTGATAAAATAAGTTTAGTTTTCTTTAGTAGAAGTTGTGATCGTGAATAATATTCTTTTATAATAAAAGCATGCCATGTAGATATTGTGTTATCCGTTGTCGAGGTGACTACCAAATTGGTTCAAAACACCAATATTCTTTCTCCTTCCAAAGAAAAATTATTCTGTTAAGGGCAACTTACCTGCGCTGAGAACTACAGAGAGATATCTCCTTAGTGGGTACGGTGCAGTTGCCATGGTCAAGAAATGTCTGAGAGGATTGTAAGGGTCTCTCGGGAGGTCGGTGTCGAGTTGCGAACCCTGGTCATCTCCTGCATTAATTTCCTCCTCTTCGCAGCCAACCGTGGGACGTACGGCCATCCCAAGAGCTGTAGCAAGAGCGTTATAATGCGTTTATTTAATTCATTTTTTAGTTAAAAAACCAGATTTATACTAATTTAGAATGCAACATTAGAAAGTTACTGTACGAGATTATTTTGTTTCTGTCAGATAAACATTTTCGTGAACTTTTAAAAAACATTTATTCGACACCGTTAAAAGTGATATTTTTATATTATAGAGAATTGATCGCATGATTACTTCTTCAATAAAACAATTTCATCCTTTTCCAGACTATTTTGTGAAATACTTGTTGTATTTTTACTTTCAAACTTGATATTCACCAGATGAGGACTTGTGTTTAAAACTATGTTAAACAAAAAAAATAGTCTGAAAATGATAATATTGTTTTGTTATCATTATAGTTCGGGAAATGACGACACGTGGTATCTCGCCATAACAAAAGGCATGGCGTTATGATTCCCTTCTTTTAATCTCTACTACAATTCGGTTATATTTAGGTTGTTTCTTAATTTTAAGAATATTAAATAAATTTAAAGGTTTTTGAATTGATTTAACGATAACTGTTGGATGTTAGCTGTGCAAATGTTTTCTTACGTTTCGTTGTTTTCCAATACAAATTTGTGGAGACAAACAAATTGTTTCATCAGCAAAAATTATTACTAGTAGCCATAATAAATATACCAATAAAAATCGACGCAAGTTGGGGCAACGACTGTATTTTATGGGTTCATTAGCAAGAATACAAATATTGTAAGTTCAGTCTAGTGATCTCAAACAAACCCAGATCTTGTGTACAAATTTTTTTACCGTGTAAATCAATGTACCGTGAAATGTTTTAAGCTAATAGAAAATTGCGTTTGGAATTGTCCATCCTAAAATACTATATGAAAATTTTCTGTTATCGTACTAAATATTAAATATACTTCTTAAAATGAAGCAATAAATAAATTATTTATTTTTTTCAGCTTGAAATAACAATCTTGCTATAAGACATTAAAAAAAGTAAAATAAAATATTATAAATTTGTTGATGAGAATCAAAATATCACGTTACAAATATATAAATATAACCTGTAAGTTTTATTTCTCCGGCAACATTTTACCAAACCCCATCCTGTGGAGGTCCTTTGCACCCACCAAGTGATCGATCGAATGTGTGTAGAAAATGACCCACGGAATAAGATAATTTGGACTGCACTGGTGTAAATTATTACACAGATAGTACAAATAAAGCAAAAAAACATCAGTTTTGAGCCAAATATTTCGAATGAATCAGTGTGGCTAGTATTTTTCCGAAATAAAATTCCCTGACTTTTCCAGTTTTTTCATACTTTTTCAGACTGACAACATTTTAAATGCATTTCTCGTGGTGAACAATGAAAATTAAAAACTATTTAAAAAATTAGAAGTTAATTGAATAAAATTAGTTTATTTAAAATCTGACTTCTCGGCATTTTAGTACAAATCATTTAATAGCAATAGGAGGTAATACGATGCCAAATTGGGGCGACCACCGATGTATCATTATACATCAAACAATTGTTATGGTGTGACTATAAGTAATTGCGATATAAAAAACGTTTTTTAAAGAAAACGAACGTAGCAAATAGTTTACCAAAATGTTGTGCACTTAATAAATAAGTGCATACACGTCATGTATCAATTAAGATTACCATTACGATTGCAATAACAAATTATATTTTACACTTTGGAAGTATGTATTACTGCCAGTGTGTATGCATAGTTTAATCAATGAGTATTTTACTATTTATCGCAATGTGGTCAAGTTTGGACTCTTTTTTCATGACATTTGATGCAGATTCCAATAGATTATTCATAACATAAGTAATTAATAAATAATAAAAATGGAATGACATGCTGAACATCTTACAATGAATCACTGAAAGGCTTTTGTCTCCCAACCCTTACCTGCGCTGACGGAGGAAAAGGATGAGGAAATGTTTAGGTGCGCAACTCGACAAGACCCTTCGAGGAACCAACGGGTACAACTCGATCCTAATAGCAAGGATAATTCTTGCATTCCACTTTCCAGGTGCGCAACTCGACCGTTCCACTCGGTACATATGTCCAGGATCCTTAGAATCCTTTGAGGGGTCGCAGGTATCGGAGTTCTTAAATTTATTTCCTGATGGTCGTTAAGTCGATCAAGGGATTGAGAATTTTGGTTTCCATTAAACTCGACACTTTGTACTTGTCGTAATGGTTTGCCGACACCACCGCCCCGCCACCAACTCATGCTAACTAACCACCTTGCCGCAAATTGATTTCATGATTCACTTACTGGAGAGTTATTTAAGGTGCTATTAATTGAGCATTTTTATTTTTATTAATATCTTATTTTTCAATTCCTCGAATAATTCTAATAAAAATCAATCGAAACTAAACGTATGTCATCCCCAAGTTTTAAGCTTCTGTTTTACTTATTTACGTAGTCTTCTTCTTCTGCCTCGCCTTATCCCGTTATGCGGGGTCGGCTTTCCCAATCATGCGACGCCATTTATTTCTTTCTTGAACGTCTTGTTCATGGAGTCCTAATACTTTCATGTCCCTCTGGACATTTGTCAGCCAGGTTGTTTGGGGTCTACCTCTACCCCTCTTTTCCGTAGCGATGGAAAGGCACTTCTTCGCAACGTGATCGTCGGGTCTTCTCATAACGTGACCGTACCATCTCAGCCTGGCTTCCGAAATTTTGTGGGTTATGGGCGCGACTTTGAAACTCCCCCTTATATGTTCATTGCGCACTTTATCCTTGAGAGTAACTCCACCCGACCATCGCAGCATACGCATCTCAGTTGTGTGCAGTTTTTGCTCATGAGCCTTAGTTGTCGGCCATACTTCGCACCCATACAGTAGGGCTGGTCTCACTGCTGTTTTATAAACTTTTCCCTTTGTCCTAATAGGCATTTTAGTGTCGCATAGAACTCCGGTTAGCGTACGCCACTTGTTCCATCCAGACATCGTCCTGTGTATGATATCCGCCTCAATAGTCGCATTTTCCGAGATAACTGATCCCAGATATTTGAAGGTTTTTGCTTGCGGAAGACTTATGCCGTCAAGCTTAATGGTGGTATTAATGGAACTGTTCGGGTCGAAGTTGCAGATCATACATTCGGTCTTGGTTCTACTAATGCGCAGTCCATTGGTTTCCAGTGAGTCTCTCCATTGCTCGAGGTGTTCTTGGAGTTCTTGTGGGTTATTCGATATCAGAGCTACGTCGTCGGCATATAAGAGATTCCACGGTGTTGGTTTTTGTATCTTTGCTGTTAGATAATTCATCACTACATTGAAGAGCAACGGGCTTAGTGCGCTACCTTGGTGAACCCCTACTTTAATATCAAAGCTCTCTGAAAGGCCCGCTGGACTTCTGACTCGTGTTTGTACATCTGTATACATGTCCCTTATAAGTCGGACATAGCATTCAGGGACGCCATGAGCTCTTAGGGCCTGCCATATGATGGTTCTCGGTACACGGTCGAAGGCCTTTTCAAGATCTATGAAAATTATCACCAGGTTCTCCTTATTTTCACGAGCTTTCTCCATTACTATTCTAATAGCATGAATTGCATCTGTGGTACTCTTTCCCGAAGTGAAGCCGCACTGATTCTCAGTTATGGTGATGAGGTTTAACAGGCGTTCGCTCAAGATTCTTTCCCAGATTTTCAAGGTGTGTGAAGTCAGCTTAATACCACGGAAATTGTTACAGTCCCGAACATCCCCTTTGTTTTTGTAAAAGGGGACAAGCGTGCTCGAACGCCACGTGTTAGGCATTGTTTCATATCTAATGATGTTATTAAAAAGTTCACAAAGCCATACTTCTCCATCCTTGAGTGTTTTCCAGACTTCTGCTGGTATGTCATCTGGCCCACTCGCTTTGTGATTTTTCATCTTAGAAATGGCTTCTCTAACTTCTGCTATAGTGATTTCATTGGCAGGTCCTTGTATTTTCGGTTCGTCTATTTCCGGTTTTCGTGGGAATTCCTCATTTAGGAGCTCATTGTAGTAGTTATACCACCGCCTACATATGCCCTTATCATCCGTGAGCAAGACTCCTTTCTCATCTTTTATGTATTTGGTTGTAATTATGTCTTTGGTGTTATTATGCCTGTGTTTCGCTATTTTATAGATTTCAGTGTCCGAGGCTAGTTCTAGGCGTTGGTACAGGTTGGAATCAGCTTTGTCTCTCTCGATTGCCACGGTTCTACGGGCATGTTTCTTTGCCTCCTTGTACAACTCCTTATCTTGGTCCTGGCCGGTTTCTTGCCATATTTTGAACAGACGTTTTTTCTCTGACACCTTTTCTTTTGTGTTGCTGTTCCACCACTTGGAGTCTTTCTCGTTTCGGGGAGGGCCTTTGCTGATTCCTAGCACGTCTTTTGCAAAAGTTACACACACATTTTCAAATTTCGACCAAGTTTCGTTGGGAGACTCATCTCTAGGGGGGTTCTCTATCATGAAGTTTTTAATACCATTTCGAAAGTCGGATCCTTTTTCTGAAGAAAGTTCTTTCCATTTTATTTTCTCCGCTTTCAGAGTCCGTATTTTTATTGGCCTTTTAAGTTTTATTGATGCCAAGAGCAGCCTGTGTTGACTTGTGAGCGGTTCTCCTGGTATCACCTTACAGTCTTTGAATTGCTTGAGGTTGGTCTTATCTGTGAGAATATAGTCAATTTGCGTTTTGGAGTTTCCGCTTTTGTAAGTTATAAGATGCTCATCTTTTTTCTGGAAAAATGTATTCGCAACTGCTAAATTTTGTAAGACGGCAAATTCTAAAATTGTGATTCCTTCGTTATTTTGTTTCCCATACCCAAAGCCCCCATGATGTCCCTCAAAGCCATTCCTATCCATACCCACATGCCCATTTAAGTCACCGCAGATAAGTCTTTGTTCACTCGCAGGTATTGTGTTTATGTAAACACTTAGTTCTTCCCAGAATTCTTGTTTCTCTACATCTGGACACCCAGTTTGTGGCGCATATACAGAGACGACATTTAGGCATGCTTGTTTCTCTAAGGCCATTTTTATACCTATGATGCGGTCACTGATTCTATTTATCTCAACGATGTTTTGGCTGAGATTTCGGTCTAGAATAATCCCAACTCCATTCCTGGCATTGTTTTTTCCGTAATATATAAGTTTGTACCCCTTACCGATGCTACGTGATTTAGCGCCTTTCCATTTTGTTTCCTGCACACAACAGATATTTATGTGGCGTCTTTCCAAGATGTTGCTTAGCTCAACACTGCGTCCAGTCATGGAACCAATGTTCCATGTTGCAATACGAACTTGGGACATTGGCACCCTGTTTCGGTCGTGTGGTTTTCCGTCGCTTAGGGGGTACGCCCTAGTATTTCTTGCAGTATATTCGCCAACGTCGCTTAAGGGGGACGCCCTAGTATTATAACTCTTTGCTTTATTTCTTTGTCTCATGATTGGTATAAAGATTTGGCTATGATTTTTACGGCCGGTTGCCACCTGACGCCAAGGTTGTGGTCTTCCTGGAAGACTTGAGTGCCGCCGTTGACCTTGCTGTTAGGTTCTTCCGCCGCCATCTCAACATGAGTATCCCAACCTAGACACTCAACTCCGCCCATGACCTCTTCTCCAATTATGTTAGAGGAGCTCCCGAGCGGGGTTTCTTTACGGAGTTTTCTCTCCGGCCTTATTTGGTTCGCGAGAGGTATTTTATTTCCCTCTTGCCCTTCAGCAGCCGGAACTGCTGACGGGCGTTCCCCTATCCACCACCTGGGGACGCGCTCTCTAGGGTCACAGGCTTTCCCCGAGAGTTTACTTATTTACGTAGTACATAGGAAATATTGGAATCGTGAAAAAAACATTCGGTCGCGAAATCTTGACAGAAATATTCGTTTTGGGAGTCCCTGATTCCGAAGAAGTGGTACGTAGAATTCCAGTTATAATTTTCCTGACGCGTTCATAAAACATATATGATTGAAAGGTAAGACTTTGAAGTACTTTTTGGCTCGGTTTTTATTTTTGACGCAATATTTAATTCCTTCTAAATCAGGATATGTGCTTTCATGCAGTTAATGACAAATGAAGCTATAAGACATTTTTGAAACAGCGGATTTTGTCATTCGTCTGAATGTCAGAAATGACACGAATCGCCGCTAAGAAAACTTAGATTTAACTTCGGTTATCGTCAAAATGTTACAGAAAATATCCTTAGACAATAACTTTTATGCAAAAACTTTTACAGAAAATGTCCTCTTATGAAAATAAAATACGCATTAAACGTCTTACAAAATGTGTTTTCCAGGGTATTTTTTGTCTGACGATCTGTTTATCCGCTTGTGCGCGTTGAAGTATAGTGCACATCTATGTAGTTGAGTCAATATGTGCACTTCTCCTTGCATAGTTTATATGGTTCGAGATGGTCTCGAACTGTCGCAAATTTACAGAACTTACCAGAAATAGACAAAAGAAATGCTATTTCAGGAAGTCGGCCGAGGTCTAAAATATGGATTCGTCATTAGGACTTGACCATACACAACATAGCAAAGAATCAGAGCTACCCTATTTGATGCAATGAAAATGTACATATTGACTGAACTACATAGCTGCGCACAAACTTCCTCGCGCAGAAGAGGATAAGCAATTCGTCAGAAAAGAAATATTGGAAACCCAATTTTGTAGGAAATTTAATGTATTTCAGGACACATTCCCTAAAAGTTTGTAGTTCTCAAGTCATAAGCAATACACGGGAGAAATAAGTTTTTGATCCATTGTAGAGTTTTTGCCAGTTTGATCGCGCTTTTGAACCTTTTCTGTTCATCTGTCTTAAAAGGATACACAACATAATTAGTTGGAAATTTAATGTTTATTATTTTGGTGCTGGAATGTTTTGTTCTGGAAGTGCGTTGTTTTCAAGTCATAGACGAAAAACTGAATATATTATTAGAGAAATAACTAATTTTTTCCCATAATTTGCTTCTTTTTGTCCCCTAATTAAGTGAACTAGTAGTAAAGTGTGCATTTGGTTCCAGTAAGGTAGTGTTTGGTATCATTTTATTCAATTTTAGCTCGAGTGACTGGGGATTCACGCGACGGGTACAGTTAGACCCGCGCAGTTCATAAGGAAATGTGGAGTTTAATGGTGAAATTATCCTCTTACCTGCGTTTTAAGTACGCCCCTTCCGACAACCAGTGGCAGGTAAAAGTTTCTCAATTCGTGTCAGCTTCTTTTTAATAAATGTCTTGTCCAACTCGTAACACTTCATTGCTTCAAGTTGGTAATACATTTTCCTTGTCACCCGTAGCACCAAATAAAGGACATTTCCAAGCACTTCGTGTACGGTCCATGGCAAAAATCACAACACAAGCTTTGTAATAGTTAGACTCAGTATACAAGTAAGACTCAGGCTATGATTACATTTGATCATAATTCGTTAGAATTTTTATTCGTAAGACGATATGCGAGCTCTGAAGAAGCTGTAATAATTAATCAAACCATTGATCATGAGCGTTATTCTTAAGAATTTTATCGGTACTGCTTGCAACAAAGTCGTACAACCAAAATTCAGATTCAGTGAAACCGCAGCCCAAATCAGATGTGTTTTGGTATAATTTCAATAATCATGTACACTTACAAGTGTATTGTTTTTATATTTCGATATTTATAGTTGTTGGTGGAAGAAGAAAGTGCACAATGGATAAAATAGCTAAAGAAACATAGAATGTATAGTGATAAGAATTGGACAGAATATATTGCACAGGAGGAAATATATAGTAAATTGAAATAATATGTTAATACAATAATGGATATGAAGAAAGTGTACAGCTAGATAGTAGGGGGTTCGCCACTTCCTCGCGGTGGAACTGAAGAGAGATTTAAAAACAAAAAGAAAACAGATATAACATCTAGATACAAAAAGAGATAAATTTATTAAAGAGATAGAGATAGAGCCTTTATTAGGTGGCGACGTTAAGGCACACGCCTTCCCTAACATTTAACCACATGAGTATATACACGATTTATTAAAATATAAACGATGGAAACACTAAAAGATACAAAGGAAAATTAATAAAATGTGCTTTGAGACAGAGAAAGTTTTGAAATTTGAGACAAAGAATTGAAAAAAGAAAATATATCATTATGGAACATAAGAGGATATTAAACATTGTCAGTTGGAGCGGGAAAATTGAAAAGATAGGACAAATCATTTATCCACATTCACCCATGAATCTTTGTATTAGGAAACTTCAAGTGTTACGAAGGATGTAATGTTTTTGTGATATATTTTTTTCCTAACGCACAGCGAATTTGTTTCCCAAGTGTATTCCACATCTTGGTAGCTCCTAAAAATTGATCAAGTGACCTGAGATAGTGTGGTGTTTTACTTTGGAGTAAGTATCTTATGGAGGAAGAGGTGATAACTGAAAATGCGCCGTTTATCTAACTTCATCCAGTCAACATTTTCATAGAATTCTGTAAAGTGGTCTATTTAGTCCAAAAAATAAAGTGAATACAGGCGCTCTGTACTTTTTTAAAGTCTTGTTAGCGAGTATGGAGGAGAGATCGTTGTATCGCAGTAGTCAAGGTGTAGTAATATTAGGGGTGAACAAGAATTTGCTTTATGGATTCTGAGAATATATGTCTTACGTGGCACAATGACCGAAGGATGCAGCGTGCTCTTTGACAGATATGGGAGGTGTGCTCCTTTCAGGATGAAGTGTCGTCCATGACTGAACCTAAATGTTTTATGCTCCCTGAGAAAAGGGTTTTAAGATTTCCAATAAATAGACTGAAACGATTTATGAAGCTAATTTTTACCGAGGGGATATTTGTTACCGGGGATGATGGTTTGACATTTGTTTGTGTTAATTTTCAGGTTATTTCATTTTTACTGTAAGTTAATTTTGACAAATTCTTCTGCAATTAATACTTATTATATATTGTAATTAAATGAATAATCAAAAACTTGCGACCTTTTACGGACGAATAATATCCAAGTCGAAACGTAGTGAGCTCTTCATAGAAAATATAAATATTATTCGTGCATACAAGGTCGTAAGTTTTTAATTATTTATTTAATTTTGACAAGTTTTTCATTTAGTAAATTATTTGTAACATTTACATGTTTGGGAGAGCAAGACATATAAATCTAAAAATCGACAGCGTACACATAATAGGGCGACTTCAGTGATTTTGGTAGATCATTAATTGCACAGTGATAACAATAGAGGGAAAGAATTCCGCCTCGGGGGACCCCGCTGGTCAAAGGGAACCAGGAACGGGTAGAGTCGAATTGAGAAACCATTTTCACCACGAGAAAATGTTGGAAAACTGTACTAATACCCAGGCACGAATTGAAAAACGTCCTTGTTTACTTGAGAACCGACTCCGGAAATTCTAAATCCGTATTACTTATACCCTGCCACCCTCTCGAGAGCTGCTGTGAATAGGACACCACTAGTCTTCATGGTTACTTGTATGTGTCATTGTGCGGTTAAAATATTCGCGCATAGTTTTTAAAGAAATTTCAATATTGATAGGTTTCAGTTGTGACAGTTTAATGCGAGTGTTCAACATGGGTGAAAATTTCATTTATACGATGTCCAGTCAAAAGGGAAATTTAAATTTAGAACATAAAAACTTTCATACCTTCTTACCCTATCCTTCCGAGGAACGGGGCTGGGCATGTACGAGAAACTCTTGTTCAGCTAAGATTTTTACCATTGGTGTAATAAACTATTTTTCTCATTCGAAAGGCATCCACAACCATGAACAATGCCTGAGAGAGTTATAACGCGCAAGCATGTGTCGTATGATATAAAAAGGAAAACAAGAAAAGAAATTGAAGAGAACCCATCGAAGTTGATCAGAAAAACACCAAATGCGTTTAACACCTTGACAATCAAGGGTGTTAAATACACTAGAAACAATATTATTCATTGAAAGTTAATAAAATGAACTATTTATTTATTTGACTATACAATTTCAGCCATTTTATGAAGGTGGCTTTCTCTCGCCCGCCAGGTAATCGAAAAGGGGATCTTTGGCTACTCAGTAAGATTGATTACATTCACTAGAATGTATGAGAATTAGTGTAACAATTTTATAATATTGTTTTTAGTTTTCACGAAAGAAACTCTTATAATGAACATATACCAATTTCATTAACACAATTTTTTTTGTTCTTTTAAACAAATCACTACAATTGCATGTTTTTAACACTTAGACAATAAAAACTAGTGCACCATCTATCTTTTGAATGTAACCTACAACCGGTTTTCTTCTTGGGGCGTCCGACACCTTTTAAGAGTTAATTCGAAATAATATTTTTTCGAAATTTTGAGAAAAGCGGCAGTTATGTTTTATCATTTTAAATAATCAATTTTCTATTTTTTTTAAATTCTGAAAAGGGATAGAATACGGAAATCTTCTACTTGTGAGTTATGAAACAATAGGGTTAAAATTATTAATTCTAATATAGATTTACTAACTTCACAGAATAGATTCCCTTACCCTTTAAGTTGTAACTCCATTCTTGTTGATTTGTTTGCTAACAGAAGAATTCTAATCCGGTTGTTAAATTATCTGTTAATAAATTAGCATTAGGAACCCTCTCGCATTAGTAAATGTAGCGAGTTTCGTTACATTCCGAATTAGGAATATCATGTTTGAGGTAATGCCAGAGTATTGCCTATTGGAAAACGCAGTGCGACACGAGCGATAATTCGAGACAAAAGGGTATCGTTGCTTCGGTAGGAGTATAACTCACACTAATGGTAAGAGAAACCTGTATGTCATTTGTTGAACACAGTCAGATTGTGTGCTTCTTTAACGGTGGAAGTCGCAATGCTACCGCTATCCGTTCTCCAGGTAAACATTTGAATTTAAGGGTGCAAGATAACACTTTTCCCTATTTTTTGTGAAAAAGCGGAAACCTATTGGAGCGACTGCCTCGAACTGTTTTGCGCTAACACACCGAACAATCCGCTCTCTTCTTCACGTAAAACATTTTTTCGCGGTGTTTCAGGAAAGTGAAAGGGGGGATGGGGATGGTTACTTCCTCATTGGGGGTGGGTAGATGATGGAACTTAAGCAGTACATTTGTGTGAAAAATTTATGGCTAATGACACTATATGCAATGCTTTTCATCACGAATCAATCAACTGAAACCTGAAAAACCAAAATTTTCCAAAAGGGATGAAATGTTGAAGAGAGGCTCTTAGAGGGTTTCTTCCATTGATGAAAAAACATGTAAACCATGTTCCTTGGACGAGCACACGATCCTGAGTAGTTTTGGAAATTCTGAAATACTTTTCGGAGGAAGTAGGGGGTGGGGTAGGCCTTCAGATGTAGGCGATTTTTTAAGTTCAGCAACTGCAGTGCACATTATTGAGTTATACGTGAGAGTAGCTCTCCCCGATATTTTAAAGTGTGATATTTTTGCTTGATTTACTCGCAAATTTCATTTCTCTTCACTTGAAGGGTGTTCCAGTGCGATGGGGGCGGCACAGACAGTCCCCGGCAAGGGACTGTCTTGATAAAACATAGAAGTTTCTTTAGCCCAAATTTCACTCTGGTACATTTTAAAACATAGCAGTTATGGGACGATGAATTTACTGCGCCGCTAATTCTGTGGGGTTGTGTATAGAGATAGGAGGAACAACGTCTAGATAGGATCCAGATTGCTGTATCCGAGTATTACAACTGCGGTGTTTAGTCGCAGATGGCAGTTGTTAGCCGCAGAGGGTGAACATTTCATACGCCACAGCTATTAAAACTGAGACATGGAATTGAAAAACTACCAATTTTGTCTTGCCCCACCCGGGAATCGAACCCAAGATGACTTGGTGACGAACAATCACGCTGACACCGAAGGGACACACACACACACACACACACA
>NNCF01130864.1:263286-301474 GCA_002313205.1 Laupala kohalensis | reverse complement strand
TATATATATATATAATATCATATAATATCATATAAACGGTATTGGTTCTTGTTTTGGTATCGTTAAAATACCGGTCACGATCGATATTTGTATTTAAAAACACGGTTTTTAGTTTTAGGGTATAATATAGGTTTTTTTGAAAATTAAAGCGAATATTATAAAACTATTACACTTATTCTTATATATTCCTGTGAACGTAATCAATTATCGAGTACCCGAAAATTTTCTTTTCTATTATCTGAATGCGCAGAGTCAACCTCTTCATACAATGTAAATAATAAGTAAGTAGTCCATTTTATTAACTGGTGGTGATGGCCAGGTACTTTATAAAGAGGCTCACAATCTTCAGCCGTATAAATAAATAATTTAACATTTACCTATTATGGACGAACATTATATTTTTGTGTTTTTGTTTATTTTTATCCGCCGTTTAATAGAATGAATGTTTCATACAATTTCGGCCAGCTCTTTTTAAAGAACTTCGTCGCTTTATGAAGAGACTGATTATACTATCGGGCTGCGGCATATACATCAATACACCAAGTCTTAAAAAGCAAATTCTCAAGAAATATTCTTGACATCTCAAAGAGGACTGGGTAAAATGATTACCTGCGCGGTTAAGAAGGGTTCCTATTGTCTCAAGTGGATAGGTAAAGGAGTTTTTCAAATCGTGCCCTGTTCGAAAGGTAAAATTTAAGACGTTTCTCAATTCGTGCTTTTCGACAACCAGTGGCTGGAAAAAGTTTTCTCATGTTGCGCCAGGTCTGTCGAGTTCACCCTGCGGTCAGTAGTGATCAAATTTTTTCCGTCCCTTCCTCCTGCTTATCTTTCCCTTCTTAAATAATCCTCGTGCCCAATAGACGAAGTATTGGCACTGGTAGTACCTCAGGCGAAGGTATACATTACAGTAATAAGAATAAAATATTAATAAGAGAACCAGGTGTAATATGTTGTTCTGAATTTATATCTTGAGCGTTTCTTTGGGTAGTTATTCGTGTGCTGCCGTACGCTACCCGAAGAAAATGTTTTCTGTGTCGAACCAGAGGGAATGTAAACTCGTCTTATATTGAATGAAGCATTCCTTCTCAAGAGGACGCAAGAAACACTTAAGTGGTGATGCTCAATGAGAACCTGCATAGCGCATTTCACTGAGCGTCATTTCTTGTGAATCCACTGGCTATTTATGTGGTACTTACTGTCAACGAGTTAATATAGATATCGTTACTAGGCTAGCAGCTGACGTGTGTGCAAGGGTAATTCACAAGTGGATTTAAAGTGAGTTTTACATAGAATGTTATATATCGGAAGAAAGACGAAGACATCGTGAGTACGCTGTAGAACGTTTGGTGCAAATCGACCCATAGGGACCGATTTACGAGCTGCATAGGTGTACGTACATAAGTAGACCGTGCTTAAGAGACAAAAACAAACTTGGAAACGCGGACTTAAAGGTGAGTGGGTGTTGCAAATTCAGTGTTAACATCAAGATATATGTGCCATGAACCTACCACGTATATTTGGTGAATGGATAATTTCAACAGGAGAAATAACTTATTATAGACTACCTAAACACGGATGTGTCCGACTATAAAATCTTGTGTTAAGGTAACTGAATTGTGACCATATATTTATAGGAAATAGATACAGTAGAGTAGAAGCTACTTATAGTAAGAAATGTTGTAAAAATAGATACAGTGACTGTAAAATAGTAACAAAAAAGTCGTCTGTAAGATTTCGAAGAACGGCGAATGTACTGTTATGTTCGTGCCACTGAACCTATACATTAAAAATCTGACGCTAACTATACATACGATATGAAACATACTGTACACAGTGTATAGACAACTTAATTTAGGTAACGAACGTACCATAGGCGCGAATACCAGCGCTGCCTAAGCTGAATAGGAAAATTATATACCTGTATTTTGGATTTACGCCCTTTGTGACCAAACGGAGATAACCACGAAAACCAAATTTGCAGGGGGTGTAGGGGCTGTACCTGCACACCTTATGTGAGTTTTATACAGATGGGAGCAAAAGAGCCTACGCAGTTCCAAAAACACAAGGAAAATAGAACCGTGCAGTTTTATAAAACAGCCGATATCTCGAGAAATATTCGATCGCCATAGGTGAAACACGTGCCCTGAGAAACGTGAACAAGTGCTGCACAATTTTGGCAATGTGCACTGTGCTAAATAGCATATCGGCCAAAATAAAACGTGAAAACTGACACGTGAATGGTGAGCAGCCATTACATAGTCGGAAGTATAAGGGGTAGGATCATTTTCGAGAGGATAGAAAAAATGAAAGGAAACCTTTATAGTCCAGTCAATGAATGCTCAAAAAGGGTATAAAGGGTTTGGAAGAGGCTGATTTTTTCCATCGGGAATGTGTGGCGAGTAGTTAAGAGGTAAACATACTAAAAGTCATGTTTACACGTTCCGCTGGGTCGAATATTTCTCGAGATATTCCGCTGTTACAGTTCTTTTTGGATCAGCGTTCCTTCCTCTACAGAATTGGAAGAGACACCTTGGATCTTCTTCAAGACAACGGTGTTCCTCACGGTTCAGTCCTGAGTGTTACTTTATTTGCAGTGCCCATAAACAGCATAACATCCGCTGTAAAGAATCCTGTCCTGCACTCTTTTTGTCGATGACTTTGCCATCTTTTGTTCATCACAGTGTCGCAGGTGCGGAGCGACAAATCCAACTCGTCTTCAATAGATTGTACCACTGGTCAAAGACGACTGGCTTTTTTTTTCTGCTGAGAAAACACGCTGTGTTCTTTTCAGTAGGAGATCAAGCATCCTGCCGGAGCCTCACCTCGCCCTGGGAAACAGCGTTCTGGAATTCTGTTCTTCTGTAAAATTCTTGGGTCTAATCTTTGATCAGAGACTGAATTGGATTGAACATCTTACAGACCTAAGAGCTAGAACATGAAAGTATCTGAATCTATTCAAGTGCCTGAGTAGCAGGGAATGGGACACTGATCGCTCCTCCTTGCTCCAGTTTTATCGAGCATTCATACGATCTCGGCTCGATTATGACTGCGTTGTATATAGCTCTGCTCGTACAAGCTATTTAAAGAAGTTGGATAGTGTCCATCATGCAGGAATCAGACTAGTTACGGGAGCCAACCGTACTAGTCCCATTCCGAGTTTGTATGCTGAGAAGTGGCGAACCATTTCGTTCCCTCCTGCGGCAACTACTCATGTTACGCCACTATACTCATGTGCGTAATTTACCCGACAATCTGGTACACAACGCAGTATTTCATCCTTCTTCCATTCGTTTCTACAACAGACTGAAAGCATCCAAACCATTTCGATATCGCTCCAAACAAATTTTTGGGAAACTTGATTATACGCACACCTAATGTCTTAAATGAAGGTTTCAGTAGAATTCCTCCTTGGACTTTGCACAAGACGAAAATACGTTTCGATCTTCTGCATCATGAAAAGAACACTCCAACCACGACATTGAGGGCTTACTTCCATCTAATGCTCGAGAAACACCGGGTTTATATTCCTGTGTTTACAGACGGGTCGAAACAGACCGATGGTGTCGGCTGCTCCGTGGTGTTCCCCCGTAAGACCTGTGGCTGCCGTCTTGGCGACTTGTGTAGCGTTTACACCGAGAAAATAGACCTATTACACGACCACACAGAATTGCGACAAGAGGAAATTCACAAGATGAACCCAAAGATAATGTACAGTGTACCAGATAAACAGGAAGATGAGTTTCTTTTAAAAATTAAAAGACAAAAACTTTTTGTCAGAGGAAGAAGGGACAGAAATTCGAGTTATAAATAGGATTGGCAAAGGCAAATGGCGAACGCGGCATTGGATACTGGAACTACCTGCTGAAATGTACGAGAGAGTGATTGACGGGGGGGTGTATGTACATAGGTTACAGTTCATATAGAGTTGAGGCGTATATAGAACCCCTCAGGTGCTTTAATGCCACCGTTTCGGGCACCAGGCCAAAAACTGCTGGGAGAAAACCCAAATATGCGGACATCGTTGCGAATTGGGACACGATATATAAATATTGACCCAGTAAAATGCGTCAATTGTAAACGAAGAGGACAAAACATTACGGACTTTGTAAGGAGTAAAATATGCCCCGAGTACTTAAGTTTGTGAAATAATGCACAGAAACACCAATGATGGGACTTATAATCATAGAGGAGAATTTTTGGGGTGGCTTTCAAGGAACGGTGGATTTAATGAAATACGTTTGTGACAAAATGGTCGATGTATATGCACTTCAGGAGCCTTATTTGCGTCGGGGACGGTTGGTAAATATACTATTAAGATTTATAGTCACTCATAAATATGGAGGAAATCAGCCATCATAATATATAATGACCACATAGATTTTATGGAAGTTAGAGAATGTACAACATCTAATATCCAGGTCGTCTAATTTGCTAAGGGATTCATGGATATAATACACGTAATGTGTACATACCTTTCGGATGTAAAAAGAAAACAGTCTTCAGACAAGTAGCCCGTTTCCTTGTGCGGTGTAAAAGGTCAGAAAAATATCTAGGGGGTGACTGGAACGGACGATCACAACCATGGAGTGACGCTGATAATGATGCATGGGAACGGGAAATCGAGAAGTTGTTATACGAATATGACCTACATTTTATAAATTCGAACGGCATATAAATATTTGAATCAGACAAAGGACGCTCTATAATAGACGTGACATTGCAGACTCGCAACAAAACCACGGTGACAGGGTGGATGGTGGATGACAAGATCGACTACGACCACAAAATGATAATGTAAAAAATAGAAAGAACAACAATGACTACAGACACCCTAGCAAATGTTTACAACTGCAGGAAAATAGATTGGGATAAATTGAAAGCGGAGGAGAGTAAAAAAGTGACATATGGAATGAGGAACGATTTCCAGGTCACCGACGAGAGGGTGGATATGAGTCAGGAACATGCATTGGAACTAGTTCGGTCGTTTTGTGGCAAACGCGGAGATGGTTACCGTAGGGGACAGACCTGGTGGGATTTCGAGCTGCAAACGATGAAAAGAGAGTGGAATATGTTACGCAGAGCATACAGAAAGTGGAAGGTAGGATCTGAGGAATACGAAACGGAAACGGAAAAGGAAATACAGAGAATATCTACGGCGGTTCAAGAAGACAATTCGCTGTATCAAACGTGCAGACTAGGAAAGATGCAAACAAAAAAGTATTAACACACGTGTGTGGACTCTCCTATATCATAGGTCGCGAGAAAATTAAAAGTAGAACGGCGAGGTGTACAGTTCGTGCAGGGAAGACGTTCACAAACGGATGGCAAGAAACTGAAAGGCAAATGGTACAATACATTACAAGGAGGACGGACGAAACAAATGACATGTACGACACTATTGAACTGGCGGATGGAGACAGCATTACGATGGATGAGGTTCAGGTAGTGTTGGTGGGTCTGAATCACTGGAAATGCCCGAGTTACGATGGTATCACGAACGATATGGCAAAGAAACAACAAAACAAATATATTGAGGAATTGATGGCGATACATTATATGTTATGCAGCATGGTATTATCTCCGACAGTGGAAAATAGGTCAATTGAACTTTTTTTCAAATCAGGTAACAGTGATCCCTAATTGTCGAAATGATATCGATCAATAACGTTGATATGAACACTACGCAAAATACTTGACAATATACGGACTACCAGGAGGCAGGATGAACTGTGGGGAAAATTGCATAGCAATCAATACGGCTTTACAAAAGGTCACTGCACGAAACAAGCAGTCGAACGGTTCGTGAACCGAGTAAGAAGTCGTCGTAAGAAATACACAGTAGTCGTTCTTATCGACCTTGAAGGAGCTTTCGAGTCGGTGCAGTGGACTATAGTATTGAAGGAATTGGAAAGACATGGAATATCACCCCCCCCTACTACGAATAATGCAATCTTCTTTACAGGATTGACACGCGGTACTGGGTATTGGAACAAAAGGTTATCCATAAAGTCACGCAAGGTTGCCCACAAGGGAGCCTTTCGGGTCCCATTTTGTGGAACATCCTGCTTAGTATCGCACTCGAAAAAACGATGTAAATAATTGCGTGCGCTAACGACATAGCGTTGATTGTAGTCGGAAACAGTAGACGAGAATAGGGACAATAAGTGCCAAACAGACATAGTTAAAAAATCTCGGACTAAAACAAGGAATTGTCCTTGGCTCTGCGAGCCAACAACTAAGCCGAAGAGATACAATAATTTGGTTTCCTGATTGGCGACTCAACATAAAGAAAACAGTAAAATATTTTGGAGTATACATCGACAAACTTTTAACATTTAATGACTATATTAACTACGTGGAGGAGGAGATCAAGATAGTCGTATATCGCTTTATGGGAATAGGTATAACAAAAACACGATAAGGAAACAACTACTGAAACCCTATAAAGGAGTGATTGTTCCGCAAAATACATACTGTAGAGCTGTTTGGCATGAGCGGAGTAAACACCTGCACTCTGAACAGAAGCTAATACAATACCAACGCCTGAGTCTGATAGCGCGGAGCGGTGTGTACAGGAGCGTCTTGACATGGGCACTGGATGTACTAATGGGGATACTCCCAATAGATGTGGAGTTGCTCCGCCACTTATTATAATGCGCTTCAAAGTAAAGAAGCACGCATAGGGGATGTTATAATACATGGATCTGAGCAAGGATGGAAGGGGAGGATAAGCAGGGAGCTCGTTAGATGTTGGAATATACGGTGGAAGACTGTTATGGAAGGACGTAGAACATATGAATCTATCCGTGACGTCATCTACAGTTACAAGAATAGGAAGTGGTTTCGACCTTCTCAACCGTTACCGGAGATACTTACTGGACTTGGTGACTACAATACATACTGGGTGAAATTTCTGGATAACGGGGGACTACGTTTGTGGAATGGACCAAGAAACAGTGGAACACGTACTATATGACTGCGTGCTAACAGGAGAGGGGAGAGGACGCTGGATGAGACAGCTGAGGCGACAAGGTCTCCACTGTGACGGGGACAAGACAAAATTCATCGCAAAAATTAAGGGTTTGAAGAGTTCGACGAATACGTGATGACAATTAGGAAACCGTATAAAGCTGGATGAATTCCACATCTCCCCATGGTGGGCAAAAGCAACCGGGAAAACAACTACATGGGAAACAGACATTACATAGACAACGACGAACGACATGACATCGATAATAGCTATTCGATGAAGAGCATGATGAACCATTGGCGAGAGAATAATACAGAAAAAATAACAAACTATACCTGAGATGTGAGAAAATAGACAAAGTACGGCGCATAGTCCCATGTAGTGAC
Organism: Laupala kohalensis; assembly: GCA_002313205.1. Lineage (NCBI taxonomy): Eukaryota > Metazoa > Arthropoda > Insecta > Orthoptera > Trigonidiidae > Laupala > Laupala kohalensis. Next base: position 294,118 of record NNCF01130864.1, on the reverse strand, counting down.
CAGATGGTCGTGATACTGGGATGTAGAATGAAAATGTAAAAAAGTAATGAATATCAACAGGTTAATGAAGGGCTAAATTATAATGTCTCCTTACCGAATTCCGTTTATAATGTGGCTTTCCCGAAAAGTGTAGAAGTTGTGTAAAATCTCGGGAATTATTTACTTTCCTATTTCTGGGAGATATGAAAATATTTTTTAAAAAAAGTATTGTTCCAATATTCCTTTCCGCGTGCTTAAACTCAGAATACACGTTTCAAAAACTCGTTCTTATTGCTGCCTCACACATAACTTCTCAGTCGAGATGGAAAAGATCGCACGGGGAAAACCAGCGGACGAGATCGACCCTATCCAAATGAATGCGCGCTAGTGAACGTGTATCCCTTGACCGCGGGGACGGGTTCCATACAAGCCGGGAAGAGTACATCTTATTGTGCGTGACGCATCGTGAGAGTCCGCGCATGTATGAAACAAGCCACGCAACACTACATTCGGAAAGCAAGAAGTCAGTAGATAGTTTCGCTTTTAAGATATCGAAATCAATAGTGTTAAACTCTACTAAAATCGGAAAGAGCGAGAAGGGTCACTTCGCCTTTATCTGAAGCTTATTTACTATCGTCGGTTATTTTTGAGAGAGTTGTTGTAGTACTAGAAGAGTAGAAACCAGATTGACATAAATCCAGTTTTTCACTGCTGTTGTGTTGCTTCATAAGTTGTTCATGGACAGTATGCTCTAGAACTTTCAAAAAAAGTCGGGATGATACTAATGGTTCTGTAGTCAATTGGGAAAGGGGGAGACGTGGCTTTAGGCAACGGCTTGACGAGAGATTGTTTCCAAGAAGTAGGGAAAATACCACTGTTGAGAGAGAGTAATTGAAAATGCCTCCAAGAATGCGAATGGCAATGGGAAGTATACTGAATATTATTGAATATTACTGAATATTATTACTGAATTCTTATTGAAATTCCATCGACTCCTGCGGCCTTATCTTGCATATAGCATCCACAGTACTATTTGAAAAGTAGAACAGGTCTTGTGGATTTGTGTGTCGTTTTAACTGTGCTATGTACGCGATCTTTAAATGTGTGTAATAATTAGTAGATTCCTGAAGAAAATTTTAGTTTAAAACATTTTAAGAGTGCTAATAATGTGTGATTCATGTCCTTTTACACCGAGAAATCTTCAAATTTTTCCACAAAGAAGATGACAATTTTGTATTCAGTAAGGTGTTCGCATATTCTTTTGTTTCGAAGACCTCCGCCTCGGTTTATCTGTCGGTCATTTCTAACAACTTTAAACCCAGGAGGAATAAATTTCTCTGAAATGCTATTGTAACTACTTTTCTGAAACAAAAAATTGCATAAGAATGGGAGTTGATGACGATGTTGAAGTATTTCAAGTGAGCAGGTGAGGACTGCACGTTAAAGGTGCATTATTTTTAAAGCGTGAGGGTACCGAGTCCCGTTGATGTGAAGTTGTTCCGAAACAAAAGGGATTAGCGGGTAGTGAAGGTCGCTGACGAACTTCGGAATGCGGGCGGCAGGGTTGTCGGCCGGAATGGAGCTTGGGGAAGAATTTTCAGTGTTAGCTATTACTAACATAATAAAAATATATACATCTTACCTTAGGATGACTGAACATTCCTGTAATAAGATTCACACAAGCAAAGTTAATACATTTTATAGCCTCAAAGACGAAAATAACTCCAAATTAAGGAAAATTAGTGAGCAGTTATGATTTGATAAGAACAAGAATGGTTAATATGAACGAAATATAAAATATAGAAAATGGTGTTCTATACATAGTCTAAGTTCTTGGTACAAATAGCAACAGGCTTTTAATGGATGCCTTGAAGACGGGTGACTCTGAGGAAAGGTTTGTCTTTTTTCACCATCAGATTACTACACTTTGTGAAATACAAATAGCAAAATCGCTCCTTTTACAATACCGCGGCGGACAGCTTCAAATCTTCCCTGATAGTTTTACGTTGTCCCTTGAATTTTCTTCTGTTTCGGAATACGTCTGTCCGAGTACGGTATTGACGATTGCGCTGTCTTTCCCATCAACACGTGGACTGACTCTGCGAGCGTTCGCTATCATACCATTAAATGTCGAGTTTCACTTTTTTTATTAAAGTTAAAACAAGTCACAATCTTCTTTGGCTTTTTCAGGAACCCCAAACACGTGTTTGTTGTTGCAGAGCAAGTATTATTCGAGGTCATCAAATCCTTGCGACATCTCTTTTCGCTAGGATTTTATGACATCGTCTTTTTTTTAAATTTCACTTTTTATGTTTTCGATCATTGACATGCAAAACTAGAGCGATTCTGGATGATTTTTGCTACATCTATATTTGCAGATGGGAAATGTTGCGTGCTATTGAAGCTCATCTAAATGAGGTAGAAGGTGGGTGGTAGGAGTATTGTTAGTAGGTGGGCAGGTTATCTGGGATTATTAACAACTTAACCCGCGTGCAAACTCTTCTCTTGCTCAGTCACCTCTTTCTTCTTTTCCGGAGCTTTGAGGAAAAAGTAAGAGACCAGCTTACTGTACCATTAAGCACTGGTGTACAAAGAACTCGAAATTTTGCAATAAATTACTTTACCAAACTTTTCCCAAAATATTTGAATTCTACTAATAACAAGGAAAATGGATCTAAACCCGACTAATAAGCGATATTGGTAAACCAAGATATCTTAAGTTTGGTTTTCAATAATCTCATTTCACATGTTCCCACACAAAAATGGATTTTAATCACGTATTGATGGGATTGTAAAATGAAGTAGAAATTTTTTTGTCTGAGTTAATGTTTTACAGGAATCACTTAATTTCCAAGCACTTACCTAATCTTGACATTCCCTTCCAATAGGCAGATGTATATTATTCAATATAGATACATTTGTTTATATTAAATTAATCTAGAGACGAAGCATCGCGTTTGTGCACTCTGCATTATATCAAAGTAATCTATCAATTTATCAAACATCTAATATATATTTTTACATGCATTTGAAAAGACAATTGCGAGTATTGAGAAATATCTGCTAGGTTTGTTTTATTGGTTTCTAAAACATTTTGTTTGTTTGTTGTATGACGCAGTTCGTTCCATTTGCAACGATATCTTGCAAAAATCTAAGCTACATTTCGTGAAGATGAATTATTACATTTCATTGATTCCGTAGAATTGTCGCACATGTATCTTATTTGGTCTCACTTTACTGGAATGTTTTCGAAGATTTCAAAAATACGTTAATAAAACAAAAAATATAAAAGTTGGTATAAAATACTGAACAGTTCAGTGTATGGATCATTAACCCAGGTAGCGTGGGTCGCTGGGATGATTCCAGTTAAAGCTTAACACTAATAGTTTTGTGGCCGGAGAGGGCTCCGCTTTTTGTACGAATTTACAGCACGTCGTCTCTCAAACTGCTATCCCCTACCGGTGTAACAGAGGAATCCTCCCCCCCAACCGATTATTGGGGTTCAGTAATCCTTGTTTGTGCAACCGTTTGCACAGGGTAAATACACACTTGCGTTTTCTCCGCTCAAGAATCACCCCGCTCCGCTCTGCTCGCTTTTGCAAAGACACACTCAGCGGAGCGGGCGTCAGCGGGCAGGAGTAGGGGAACGTGAGTAGGGGTGAAAGGAACAAGGTCACTTCAGGACGAAAACTTCGCTTCGCGCAGGTCTTGTACGGAGAATCCATGCAATTGCCCGCTAAGATAACACAGGCCGGCGGAAAAAACGTTTCGCTCCGCGTCGAAAACGCAGTTGTGTCTTTAGCTGCAGGGTAGACGCGGCCATAGTAGGAGTCGTTAGTAATAGTAAGTTAAGGTTACTAGGAGTGGCAGGAAGTGGATAGAAGAAGGAACGGTCTTTTTGCATTAGTCACTGTTATATGAACTGGGACACTGAAGTGGCGAGCAAACATGGTAACCCTGGCGAGCCACAGGAGGGACTTATCTACATGATCAGCGAGCATTTTGGCAATTGTTTACTTAATTACAGTATTCGCCAGGGCACTTTGCCGTGCTGCATCCGGAGAGGCTTCACTTACGATGGCTTCACTGGCAGCCTTCTGGGCGGAGTTATTCCTTCTGTTGGTCATGATTTTTAATATTTACGGCCAAGTTGAATCGTAAAATGCAAATTATTGGTACAGTGCGATTCACGAACACTTAATACAACTTGACACTACTATCTTACAACCCCACACCGTCCTTTTCCCACTATTATTTGCACATATTCTAGGAATCTATGTGTCGCGTGGTACTTCGTCATAGGTTGTCGTAAAATACTAGTTTGAAATATACCAATACCTGTTTGAAAAATACACAAATTGTAAATTGTAAATTTTTGAAGATAAACTGGCGGCTGTTGCCCTAAGTCGATTGCAATAATGTTTTACACATGTCATACCAGTCTCGAATGGAGCATAATATCGCTATTAGAAAACAAAATTTCAAAGAAAGTGTTTGCACTCGCTAATGCACACAGCACACACACAGTGAATAGAACACGCTCATATGTACACGACACTACACGGTTCTATCCATTAACAATAATATGTAGAGGTAGGCGGGGTATTTGTGAACGAGATTTGAATGTTTGTTTTCATGGTTTAATTTCAATGTAGAAATTTTAAAAAAGTATACTTTAAGTACACTAATATAACGTGTAACTCTCCTACTTGTTATATCTCTTGTAACAAATATTCCTAGTATGAAATTTTGCAAACATATAAGTCTTTTAACAATTACCTTGCATTTTGACAAACACCCCTGAAAACGGGGCAATTGTGAACTACGAAGTCTCTCCTAACGTAAAATATTGTGGAATGAGTAAGCATGTGCCATTGCAGTTACAGGAACATTAAATTGTATTTCGACTCTTCTAATATCGTGTTTACATTTATTACGATTCGATTTTTAGTGTCACTTATGTATTTTGTTAGAAATGCCATAAAACATTGATAGTTTCATTGAATATTAGAACGTCGTTAAATCCAGAAATAACTCATTTAATTTGAATTCTGTACATTTCATGTGTTAGTTTAGTAGATAAACCCTTTGTATCAAGACTCTGTAATCATTTTTAACTTCATGCACAAAAATTTCAAATCAGAATGTATGAAAACAAGGTTGGTTACTGGTATTACATTCCAGTAATGTTTTATTTGCCAGAAAAGGTAATAGTATTTTTACTACCTTTTTTACCAACTGGAGAAGTTGAAATTGTTTTGAGTGATTTGTTTCTTCAAAGAAAATTTGATGTCAGCTAGAACGAATTTAGTTTTTGCGTTGTCAATTCTTTTCAGTATCTTCCAATTCATCTCCCATTACCACTTATTGACACTAAAAACGCATGACATGTGTTTCATGCGTTTTTACCCCTCTGTCCACGATTAAGAATATAGAAAGTACAATGTATCTTGTGGTGTCCTCGAAAAATATTATTTCCTATAGAAGGTTGTCTTCCATATTTTTGAAATATTTAAAGGTTAGGAATCTTCTAACACCTCGTGTATGTCTGGCAATGGTTACTAAAATTCTTATTTTTCTCTTTCTTTTACTTCTTTCTTATTGGTTTGTGTCAGATCTGGCCCTTACTGGACTTGACCTGTCAGTTTGTTGGTATGTTTGGGCCAAATCTTGTAACTGAATTTTAAACCAGTTTCCCCCAACCGATTGAGCTGACATTTGACACTCATATAAATCCGATGACTACAATATTATGATGGTACACGAAATAAAAACGTTTGTAAATTCCGATTTTATTCTGTGGTAGCTCCGGAATATTATTTCCCCTAAAAATACAATTCATATTTTCATACAAATAAGTATAACGAATTGCATAACCAACTCCTTTTCATTATAACTTCTTATCTTATCAATAAGAACTGTGGAGGAACTTAACTTATTACGACCGTTTCTCAAAATGATGTTTATGATATCGGAAGGTGTATCACACGGATTATTTTTTATTTATATTAAATAAAAGTTTTTGTTTAAAAAGATTTTTTAGTATTGTTAACATGTGAACAAACAAGATTAATTATTGCGACAAATAAATAATTATTCTAACTCAGAAAAGAAAGAAATACGAAATAAAAAAACTTTCTTAAACACAAGGTTTTATTTATACCACGTACTTATACGAATAAAATAAGTTTTGGTTTGCGTTAAGATAATGCAATGTTAATACCTCCATACTTATTTCACATTATTATAGATCCTAGTATAATAAAGGTATTTTTTATCATTATCGCTGAAAATGGTTTAATATTTTGTTGAATTATTTGTTTTTAAAACGCATGGCGAGCAAATTGTAAAGAAAATAATACTTCGGCAAAGTTACCTACCAATCACTGTCCTATAAAATTAATTGGTATCCACTTTTAAAAAGAATTCGCGCGCCTGAACTGGATTACTATTGCGTACTGAAAATAGATTCTTTAATTTCAAAATCACAACTTTGTTCATTGATGAGGCCGTTTAAAGTTACACCAAAATATTTCCTGTCATTTAAAATTACTAGGCCGGATGGTTAAACTGCGTAACCCGTAACCTTTTCATACTCATTTATTGCCACAGTTTGTCAAATTCCCCATTGGATATTTTCAATGCTGCTCACTTTAGTGTGGTTGGATTTTCTTCTTGGCAACTCAGTTTTTTTTCTTGAAAAGATAAAGAGTGGAAGGTTAGTAAATTTCCCATAAGTACATAACATATGAAATATTAATCAAATCAATAAGTTTTTTTTCACGTTTAAACCAGTTAATGAAAACATGGTCAGTTATACAGATTTCCCGTGTTCTCATAATGGACCAAAGAAAGGAAGTAGCTGAGCTTGAAGACCTGGCATTGAGCATCTCATTTCTCTGTTTGTTTATGCCTGTCATGTTGGTAACGAACTTCATTTTGTGAAAAGAGGGCATGAGGGACCATGAGTCGACAACATTTCTTGGAAATGCGTTTCTCAACCATTGTAGGGCTAGAATGCCTGCCCACGATATCTTTCACCAACATCACATCCACGTTGTAGCCTCGTTTTTGTTATGCCATTCCTGGAATTGAAGTTAACCCTCAATTACAATCATAGATCGCAACACAGACGACTGCCGCGCTAAAAGTCATTTCGACTTCGTCGCTGCGACGCACACTGGTGTATTTGAGACCAAAAACCGGACGAAAAGGAAAAAAAATCAAATTTGCTCCAGAACACTAAATTTTGTATCACCAAATAGCTGATTAAATGGCGCGTCTAACGGCGTTAATTTCCGAATAACTGGTTACATCTGGGATCTGCTATAAAGCGCGCAACATAACTCCCGCTCTAGCCCTGCAGCTACAAGCTAGTCTGCAAATGACTCGGTCGGCTAATAGGGTGGGATGGTCGCACTTTCCACTGAAACTGCTTCACCGTCCCTTCGGTGTACACTGTCCTTCGTCGTAATTCGATCGGTGGGAAAATCCGAAAGTTGTATGCCGGATTTATACACTTTTTGCTCTGCACGATAAATGTTTGCAGAATGGCGTTTATGTACCTCCTCTTTCACCCCCGCCGTACCCACACTTTCGGTTCGGCAGCCAGAGCGGGAGTTACGTTGCGCGCCTTAAATCGCAGATTGAGTGTAAGGTTTGTATGTTTGCAGATGTCCTTTTACTTCAGTTATTAGCGTTTGTAATGTTTTAAAAATAAATGTATACTACCCGCATAGATGGCTGAATTGTCTTCAAATTTTACACAGGAGTAAATAAAGGTATGTTTTATTGTTATTTCTATTTTTATTATTATTGGGATTAAAATGACTTTTCATAAGGTATATATGAAAAAAGTTTTAAAAGAAGTGTTTCTTGAAGCATATTGTTAACGTAGATTTTTCAATGTGTCTGGGCCTGTCGCGCAACTTTGAGACCACTGCATTAATATATAATAAATCTATAGCAAGCTATAGAACAAGAATGAAGGAGACATCCTAAGAATCAGATTAACTAGATCAACATATTTTGATATGTAAATGTAAATAAAGCAACTAAAACTTTTTCTCTTCTTTCGTTTAGTTTTATCATTTTTAGTAAATAAAATCTCAATTTAATTTAGAAAATATATTAAAATTTACAAAAAATCGTTTTTGTAAACTTTTGTGAAAATTGAAAAAGTCTATGAAAATATGTCAATATACACGAACATACTCGTATAAACAGTTTTTGCCAATCTATATGATGTAACGTAATTATTAGTACTTTTGACTGAAAAGAACTTTAAAAAATAATTTTGTCCGCGTTTAGAAGGTGCGACGACGGTTTGTAATTAACGGTTAAAAATGACGAATTATGCTTGCATGATTGGACCACTGCTCAATAGTCCCTTGATAGTTACTAAACAGTTTTCACATTGTAATTTTTATTAATGATTATTTGAGCTGCAATTGGGAATTGAAAAACAATTTTGCGTTTCCATATTAACTTCTATGCACTTCACAAATGTAATTAAACACAGAATTCTTCCATTTTCTTTACTACCTTTTACTCCTTACAACGAATATCAACCCACCATAGTATTCATAGTCAAATCCCTGGATATGGATTGTCCTCATAGTTTTCAATTCTTAAAATTATATGAAAAAGTATGCGAGAAAAGAGGTGGGACTGTCACTGCACCCAAATCATTCTGCTCTTTCCAGGGTCTAAGTCTGAAATTTGTGAATAGTTTGGTTACAGACGATATGACAAAAACGCTCTTCAGATAAATAAAATACCTGATCGAAGAAGCAACAAGTATAGTGAAGGCATCCTCAAACTGTCCCGATTTTGAAGTAAAATCAAAGACTTGTAACATTGAAAACAAACATTATTTAAGAGAAACGTACCTCTTATTCAGTTCCTCTTCAAGTTCGGGATGCCAAGAGCTGAGAGATGTTCTTTTAATTGATAACGGTATATTTTCTTAGTTTATATTCGTTTATGGTGTTTACCATTTTAATCGAGAACCGGAAGTGAACGTTACCGAATGATGCTACTCTAGCGTTATGAGTGACCATACCACTAACAAGTAACCCGCAAAGCTCTATAGCATTCGCGACGCATGACGACTTCGGGTGCGCTGTAGCCCTTCGAGAAACAAATGACTGTGTGCAGCGAATGGCGTCATCTCTCCCCTGGGCGCCATGGTGAGCCGACAATTGAGTTCGTTCTTATATAATTTGCTTTATACAGAGATAGAATAATCAACACTTATTATTCGGCGGTACCTTTACGTTTTCAAAAGTTAAGGAGAAAAGGTATGTTGTGATACGATGAGGTAGAATTTCACTCGCTGAGATGTTTGTGTTGGATAAATATTACTTATCTCAATGATTCTTAATACTGAACAACCATTTGTTTTGTATCTTTTCTTGTTGCGACTATACTTCTGGAATGACTACCTCCCAGTTAAATTGCTGCAAGACCGACAATTTATGAAAAAATGAATTTTTATTCACTTTCAGGGAAAAAAGAGTGACATTTAATCGTTTTTAAATCAGCTCATGGTTGGCAAAGGATAGAAGCTTTATAATCTCTTTCCTAAATTTACTACGGTTTAATAAAACTCTGATGTTAGTNAAGCTTTATAATCTCTTTCCTAAATTTACTACGGTTTAATAAAACTCTGATGTTAGTCATATTTATGATTTCCACTGGAACACATGCGGCTAGAGGAGAATGTTCCGTATTTAAAATATTATAAAAGCCATTTATAAGATTTTTAATTACTATATGAGAGTTTGATAGAATCAAAGTTTGACTCAAAATACTTTTTTTTTACATTCGGCCCATTAGGGGCTAAGTAAAAAGTAAAGGTGTGGAACAAACATTACGTGAGTTTATGTGAGTGGTCACAGGAAGATGAAAAATTATATTTATGGACGCAAAGGGTTTGATATAGAAGGACACTGAAATATATGCGCGTATAAATTTTCAAGGTTTTAGATCAAATATTTTTGATGATGTATGACGATGAGTTCGAAATGCGAGCGAATACTTCAGTGCTATATTACATGTTGTATATGTATTCCTTGCATCGCAATAAACCTAGCCATTTTTGGATGTATAAAATAAATGATACATAACATGACAAATAATTTGGATTCGGATCAAAAGTTTTAAAACGAATGTAATAGAGATATTTTACTTAAAAACGACCGATACTCAGAGTACTTGGTATCGGATTGGTATCTGCTGATAAATATCGGTACGAATGATACAATGATGATTTTAATAGATTAGATTGTTACTTGTAATACTTGTAATCAGATCCAACTGTCAAAAAGGATACGAAAAACGACTCTGAATCGGACGGAAGTACGTGGTTTCGGACGAAAAGTATCGGTTCGAATGAATTGAGGATTAGATTAATAAACAGAAATGATCTTCAGTGTACTTGTAATCGCAACAAAAGAATCTATACGAATAAATTAGAGATATTTTACATTATAAGAATCGTTACCCGTCGTACTTAGTATCGGAATAAATGTGTCGTTAGAAACGTATTATCGATGTTTCACGTCTAAAGTATTCGTGTCTAATTAACGCGGTATGGGATAATTTAGTATCGTTACAATTAAAATCTACTTATGTTAGAGCGATAAATAGTTGTGAGTTAGCAAAGAATTCATTTCTGATATAATTATTAAAATGTGTTCTCCTTCCGTATTAGGAATCAGTTACACAAGTAATATGCGTAAATATTGATGTATTTAACCGAATATATTGCTACATTATAATTACTTCATGACATTTGAACTCACGGGTCGCCGCAGTCATGATATTTTTTAACGTGCGCTTAGAGGATTACAAGGAAAGGTGTCAATTGCAATTGTGCTTTGGCAGCGAGTCGCATTTATACGTAGTTCTGCTATTACATTTTAGCTTGGTAACGGATGTTGAAACGTTCATTTATGTGCATCCGTCTATGGGTGCTGCTACCACCATCACAGACTTCCCTCGTAAACTTGATTTTTTTTATTTTGAAAATTATTTTTTTGAGATGACACAAGGTATTCGATATTAAAACCAAAAGTATCGATGCATATTCGATACCAAGAATCTGAGTATCGAGAATCGAACCCAATATTGATACTTACTCGGTATCAATGCTATCGTTCGAACCCTATTTGGATGAAGCGAGACGAAGCTACTAACAATGAAACTATGGTCTGAAACACGTCTTCAACGCACAGTTGCCACACTTCTACATTTCTGCGTTCTCCTGAAGAAGGCTATGATTAATGCCGTGCTGTTGCAAACGCGGCAACGCTGTCATGAGACTTACTATCAAGCAACACCCAGAGGTCAGGACCGCATCATATTCATATTTCATGGATGGTACTGCATCCAAAACGTGTGTGTGTAAAGGATTTCCATAGGAAAAACTGTAGTTACACACTAAAACATTGCCCCCACTAAGATGAATTACATAATTAAAGGTAAATATCTGTATTTTTATTATGTACATGTTATTATTTTGAATTTAAATCGTGCACTTTGTGCATACAGATCAACATAGCCTAAGTTTGGTTTGCTTATATCCAGATGCCAAGGAAGTGCTGCGTTCCAGGCTGTAAAGCAAATTATGATAGCCAACGGAAGAAGAGTGAAGCAATTATTACAACTTTTATATTTCCGAAAAATCCAGTTAGAAGTGAGGTGTGGATTAAAGCTTTTCCTCGTAAAAACTGGACACCAACAGCAAACTCATCCAACATTTTCATGAATGTAATTATTATTTATCAGAACTATGCAAATGATAAAGGTGAAACTCAGCCTTTGTTGCTAAAATGTCCGAAACTAACAGATGATGCTGTGCCGCAAATTTTTTAAAATTTGCCATCATACTTGTCGACAAAAGGTACAAAATTTAGAAAGAATCCAGAGTGCAGGAAGGAAGAAATTAACAAAAGATACAATAAGAAAGTGGATGAATTTATTGCTAAGAATAGCATTGACTCGCATGAAATGTTTTTGAAGAATTTCAAATTAAGGTTGGAAAATCCAAGTGTTAACGTGTGGAATTCAAAAGTATCGGAAACTTGTTTGTTTTTTTGTTGAATGTGGACTGTGGTGACAACGAAAATGATGATTTACAGATAATTAGTGCTGTTCGTGCGTCAAAAGAATTTATAGAAGAAGTCAATTTAAGAGGAATCCTAATTCCTAGTAATGATTTACGTTGGTTACTTCAATCATCATTGAAATTAAGTGGTCACAGTTAGAAAATGTATAAATCCGGTACAAGAATGCACCTACAGTCAACCTAGCCAGTGACAGAAGTAATTCAGTAACTAATTATTTCGAAAAAGCAAATTTTTATTTGAAAAATGCATCAGAAATGGCTGACACTCAAAACTGTTCTTCAAAAAGATGTCAGTATTTTGAGTGAGCAAACAAAACTCTTGTGCTCCAAGGTAAAGCGATACAGTTCATCTTCAATTATATTTTCATTTATGATTTTTTTTCTGTGTTCTGTGGCATATAAATGTCTTAGTGATTATTTTATACTGCCACATAAACGCTATTTGCAACAACTATCTGCTACTTTTAATGTTATGCCAGGACCTGAAAATGGTACTAAACACTATCTTAAACACATCGTGAGACAAATTTCTGATCGAGAGAAATATGTTTTGTTATTGATTGATGAAATTTATGTTCACCCACATCTGAGCTATAAAGGAAAAAAAATAGCTGGGATTTGAGAAAATAATAAGGGAGAACTGGCAATACCTATTGTTTTATGATTTCCTCAGCTTTTGGCTAATGGAAGGAAGATATAACATTGTATCCTGCTTTCGGTATGTCTGGAGATCGGTTACAAATATTACGCTCGAAGTTCGTAACTGTGTACAGACATTTGGTTTACAGGTTATTTCCATAATTACGTACAATAATAGGTTGAATCAAAATATGTTTAAATTGTTATAGCTACAGAAAACTTTCCAAATCCAACTCTTCCCAATGCACAAATTTTTCTCTCGTGTGATTTTGTTCGTACCTTTAAAATATGTTTAATAACTGGTGAAACAATGATAGCTTTAATACTTTCATCTACCCAGAGTTTAATAATGAACATAATTGTTCAAAGGGCCTATCTAGAACTTATTCGATTATTGTATAAAGAAGAAAGAAACTGTGGTTAAAAAGGCTTAAAAACTTGATGGGAAAACACTCGATCCTAACAATTTTGAAAGACAAAATGTGAGGTTAACTGATAATGTCTTCCATGACTCAACAATTGCTGCTTTAAAAAACAATGATAATAATCATAAACTTTGTCAAAAAAGCCGTTACAAACTGTGTATGACCACGTGGAGGACAATAAACTAATTTACTCCGGAAGCAAGCAAGGGACCATCCCATCAATTCTGATCAAGGGCCCTAAGGTGGAGGCGGATTCAACATTTCAACATACTCCTAACGATAAAAAATAGATCGACACGTGTTATAGTATTAACAAATACCAACAATTATTGTATTTAATAAAACACAAAAGTCATTTCACGAGAACTTATTATTACCAAGCCATAAATCATTCGGAATATATTGTTGATAATTCGTTACTATTAAATAATACTAAATTCGCTAATAATTATATCAATTGATGCCGTCTCTACGCAATAAGTATGTGGACTAGCAATATTAACTAAGATTCGTAATGTATAACACAATTTAAACGTTTTGTGCGTTGGTGGGTTTACATTGTAAATTAGTGTCATCAGCAAAGAGAACCATTTTGTAATCTGATGTGGAGGATGACGTGTCATTCACATACAATAAAAAGTTTTCAGTGCCGAGAATTGAACCTTGGGGTACTCCGCGAGTTAGTGGCTTTGTTTCTGAAAGGCAATGCTGAAGTACTTAATTTTTAGTATGTGATTTTTCGACTTGTTGATATCTATCTTTTAAATAGGAAGTCAGTCACTGATGCGCATGTCCGCGAACACCAAAAGATTGTAATTTTGAAAGGCGATTTTCGTGATCAATGACATCGAATGTTTTAGATTGAAGAAAAGCACCCTGAGGATTTTCTCCATAGTCCAGAGAAGTGGTAACATCGTTTAAGAAAGAAAATGTGACGCTGGAGGTGGAAAAAGATTTCCGAAATCACTGTTGATCGTCAGAGAGAATATTATTTCTTGATAGAAAATGTAGAAGACGCTTATAGAACAATTTTCCCAGTTATTTTGAGAATGTGGGTAGTAGAGAAATTGGTAGATAATTACCAACATTGTGTTTGTTTCCTTTCTTGCATAAAAGTTTCACTTTAGCACTCTTAAATGTGTTAGGAAAGACCCCTTCCGATAAATAACTATTAAAAATATTTATAAGTGGATTTAATATAACGTGGGACAAAAATTTAACAATAAATTCGGGTATATCATCTATGCCTTTTGCAAATTTATTTTTTAATGAACTTATGATTTTCATGCTTTCATTGGCTTTGGTTTCGGAAGTGAACATAGAATGGGGCACGTGGGTGGATGTATTCGGAGGACATTGGTTTTGAGATATTGAATTGGTTATTTTACCAACTTCTGAGAAATAAGAATTAAATAAATATGGGATGTCCTGTGGATTTGATACGATTATGCGATCGTTTAGTAGGGAAATGTTTTCTTTGCGATTTTCAGGTGACTTGTAATTTTTAACAATATTCCACATGGTTTTGGTCCGGTTTTCGATTTTAGTATCTGCCTGTCATTTTGTGTAACTTAAACTGCATATACTACTTTTCGTAGAATAGACTTATATTTACGGAAATAATCATGAAATTCGGGTGGTTGCATATAGTGTTTTCAAAGATAATATAAACGGCGTTTGGTTTTGGAACAAAAATTCTTATCCCTTGGGTGATCCATCTATTGTATTTCTTTGTGTTAATTAATTTGCGCTTTATTGAAAAGCTGCAGTTGTAATGTTGAAATAAATACCTTGAATTATATCGTCGGTGTTTTTGCCATTGTAAACATCTTTCCAAGTTTCCTCGTGCAAATAATTTGTAAATATGGCTAAATTTGTGTCGTTAAACTCTCTAGAATACTTGTAAATGATTTTAAGTGGTTTCAGTTTATGTTCAGTGGTCAACACTTGAGCAAGGTGATCGCTGTATTCGGCACAAAACACTTCAGAAAAATACGAGATTTCATTGTTGACAATAAACTCTCCTAGCAATGCTTGAGATGAACTGGAGAGGCGATTGGGGTCTTTTATCGTAGTTACAAGGTTGAAGAAGTCGATAAGATTCTTCAATCGATTTATGGGATAATTTGCGTAATCGAAGGTACAGGTACAGCTAAGTTTTTGCAAATTTTTCGGTCTTGATGGGATATTGTTAATACGAAAAATATTTCCAAAGGTGCTGTAAATCGGAATCCATGGTCAGGTCCAATAGCAGATTTTCATGATAAGAAGTTTGTTTCTCAGGCATTTTTTGTTGTGGTTAGAGAGGTGGCAAAATTTAGGAAATAATGCTGATTTGAGTAAAGACACTTTTTATGCATTACGACGAAACACCTCAGTATTACTTAATGTCATTGAGTATAGTCTAACAAATTCAAATGTTTGTTATATTTTACCTGGAAAATTTCAAACTGACCGTCTAGAAGAAAGAATTGGACTTTACCGAATGTTGTCTAGTTACAATGTGTCTGTTAGCCAGATCTTGCAGTTAGAGAAAAAATAAGAATAAGACATTTGCTTGAAGCTGTTAAATCTAACAAACTGTATTTTTTAGATATGTCAACTAAAATTAATTCTGAAGTAAGAAAGGATGATTTAGAGGAGTTTGCTGAAATCTTTATGCATGACTATCTGAATACAGATGTAGATGATGCTATTTTGAATTATGTGGGTTCATCTCATTCTCTCTAAAGACAAGTCATGTAATCTTTGTTCAAGTTGGCGGTTGAAAACCAAAGGTGGTGAAATAGACAATGTGTATTTTAATCATCTACAAAGAGGTGGGCTTTGTGTGCCCTCTGAAGTGAAAAAAGATTTTTTTGCATGTAAGTGGAATTTTTAAATATATTATTAACAATGAAGTTGCTCAAGCAATTTTTTTACCAAATCCAATCAACAGGACTTGCTAATTGCTTTAGCAATACAGAGTTTGTTGTCTCCTGAAGTTCTGCATAATGTTGCGGAATGAAAATGCAAAAATGATTTGGAAAAAAAATATTAATAAAATTTGTTTAATTTTTGTCAGTATTTTGTTAAATAATTTTACCAAATTCACCAATAATGGTGTACATTTTTCAAAGAAATGAAAATTGCAGACCTTATCAATTTCAGTATGTTACTTATTATTACATTTGTTATTTGTACTAATAAATCAATTCAGAGTACTGTATTTTTCTAGTTTATTAAACAAACCTTTCATTTTATTTTATCTAATAAATTATCAATATGCATTCTACTTTTTACATAATGTGTTCAGTAGTAACATATTTTTCAAGAAGTTAAAGAAATAATAATTGCAATGAACTCTTTATCATCGGTATTTCGTTAAGTAAAATAACATTGTATTTTATTTAGTTCACTTCAGATCTTATAAAGTACTGAATCACTGGCGACCTAAACTAAAATATAATGTCGGAAGTTAAACTAGTTGAAACATATTTTCAAATATCTGAATTACACAAACTGTGCGGAGAAACGTTTCCTCGGACCTCCTTTACGATCATCGGCACTTAACAGCACGGCTTATGAAAAAGGCATTGCCATGGTGAATACTAGAGGTGGTCAGATAGTAAGTTAAGATATTACACAGTAATATTTGATTCTAACTTTATTGAACAGTTATTAGATTCCATAAATTCATGAATATGCTTATGTTCATTCGCGCAACATAAATACTTATCTAGTAAAGACGAGCCACTCTCACAACCATTTCTATCTATTGTGATTCTGATTGCCCCAGAAAGGGGGGAGTTCCCAAGAGCTCGCAATAGTCTCTTTCGGTCACGGATCATCTTGCGCTCTCCCCACAGAGACTCATGAATGGCCTTTCCTTTTTGACAGCATGTAAGTACCCAACGACTCCGCCTTTGTGAGCGTTCAGATCGTTAGAGTGAACTGTTATACTATTACGACACATTACGAGATAACAGCATTTTATAACAGTTGTTAAAAGTGTTAATGGACAGTATTCAAAAGTAGTACATTTAACAGCTAAACATTAGACGTACTTCAAACTGTGATGGATGCTATTTTCTTTATGGTTTCGAACAATTACGATTTTATACCTGCACTTTTGGGTTCTGCATTGTTGGGTTCCATATTTTTGGGGTTTTGGATCATGGAATATATACTATAAGTAGATAGGTTTTTGATATCAGTGTTTATTTTTGCAATGCTTGAGCGCGCTCGTGTTATTAGTGTGTTTTACGACAAGTGTGAGAATTCTTATTTGTACTATAATGCTTAAATGTGGCTGTACATATCTGTACCAAACTCTTCATACGAACTATGTAAACGTAAGTGAACGAATCAACCTAAAAAAAAGCATATTAACTCGTTATGTATCATTAGTGAAATGCGTATTCTGGAAAGTTGAACGTCACCATTGTTCTTCATATATTAGAAAACCGAGATGAGTGATGTCTTATTACTGTAAATAGAGTGAAGCTATTTCGAATTATTTATTTTTTGGAGGATTAGTAAGCACAAATAACAATATGGGTGAATAATAATTCAAAAGGAATGTTGGTTTAAGAATATCAGATATTTCTTTAAATAAGAAGTACGTACTTCCAACAAATCACCACCTTCAATACATTACCTTCTAACAATAGGATTCTTTGCAACCCATTTGAAATCGCACTTTTATTTAATAACTATAGTTTTAAACTTATGTTTTAACTCGCGTTTGTTTAACTGTTGTTCATTAGTAAGTTTTTGTTTATCAATGGCCAATACCCAAAGAGCGCCTGGGAGTGAAAAAGAAAAGTTTGTAGGAAAGTCGTACATGCCATTCCGGAGCGAGTCCTTGTGTTATGACAAATAAAAATTCTCAGTACCAAGGAGAGCATTATTAAAGTCTAAGTGTCTCTGAAATTACACCAGTATTGATTAAATATACATACTTCCCATTAAATGTTTTCATGTTTATATATCCCTAAGAATGCGTAGGTATGGTGGTCTGGTATACGTAAAAGAATCCATTGCCAAATGGAAACATCATTAGTTATCTTGTAATTCAGTTTTTGGCTGTATGAATATTAACAATACTAAGATTGGATATTGCGTTTAGGTCATAAATAACAACACTTTGTTTTGCAACAAGCCAACTATTCAGCCATCTTTATTTTGACCTTCATCAGAGCTTAACAAGATTTGTGGATCTTACAACATTTTCTAATGAATTATTTAGTTTTACATTGTACCAATAGATGTTATTGATACTCACCTAGTTACATCCCGTAATTTCTTTCACGAGCCTCATCCTTCGTGGTCGCACGTCATCACTTTGGCGTAGTTCAGGACTAAGGCTCACGCATATTCGACTTTCGAAACAGTACATAGTCAGGGCCCTTCCGTGGCCATGGTTCTCAGTTTTACCACACATTCAGCATTGGTCCACGGTGGAAATATACATCGCGCGTTGGCACTATCTGGCCGTTCTTTCCTCTTCCCTTTTCCTGGCAATCCGCGCACTGACCTCTCAGAGTAGCATAAGGGAAATTCTTTCCTTATGTTCCATGAAGTTAGATTTGCCATTTGAGCTCAACTGCTTCGATACTTCCAAGAACTTTATTCTCTTCAACACGGGAGTCATTATGGCAGGTGTACGATAATATCAGCTTATGTGATAATTTCGTCATCTGTACGACGATTTATTTGACTTCGAAGACTTCAAGAGGAATAATTAGACTTAAACCCAAATTTTTAAATGTAATTTTTTGTCTTCTTTATACTACCGTAAACATACATTCGTTAATTCATGATTTCAAGATGATTGAAATAAACTTAGGCTAGAAAGCTTGAAAAAGAAACCCGTATAGAGTGACTTACAACATCAAGTGGTATTTCCTAGAGAAATACACAGTTTTACATATTTTAATATTTCAAATCAGTGTACTAAAAAAGTTTTACATTAAAAGTGAATCAAACTCAAAATGTCCTACTCGGAAATAAGACCATTTTATATCGACTTTTTATCCTTCAATACGTAACAATCTTCCTAGCTGCCACACTGTGCCACAACTCGTACATATAATCGCACCCAGACAGCGCCACTTCGCTCACAATTACCTCAAGTTGTGGAAATAGTGAGCTCATGTCAAGCTGGCTAATCGCACAAGTTGTGGAAATAGTAAACCCATTTAATGGGCTCGCTATTTCCACAACTTGTGCAAATATCATGAGCCTTTACATGATGATGTGATTGCGAATTACTGTCTTATTCAATCTCCGAAAAATGGGGCAAAAATCTATACATCAGTGGGGCAAGTGTTCGATTGCGAACCATTGCGAACGAAAGATCTAGGGTATTGGTGCAAAGATATGCAGTGGAAATAATTCAAATTCTAAAGTGTGTCCTATATGAAGGGCTAGGCCAAGGTAATATATTTCTTTTGGACAAGTAATTAATTATGAGTTCAAGTCAAGAACAGGAATCATATAATCACTTTTTAATTTATTTCTCCTCATTAAGAATGTCTGTGAATTATGAGGGATTATCCTTAATGCATTTAAACTAAATTCAGGACACTAGTCACAGCAATTGGTAGACCAGAAAGCTATATTCGTTAACACCCGTGTTGCGATCCCATACGTAGCGGAAAATTCATCACATCTCTAATTTTGGAACAAATGCTCTCTAACTTTAGCACCACTCTTCTAATAACCCATATTTATTTCCTGCATAACTTAACTCGAACAAAATTAACTGGGGCATTGAAAACGTTTCAATACTACGTCTTGTATTTAAGCAAATGTATCCCAAACAAATCGAAATTAATCAATATCTTCGCCTCTTCTGGGGCGAATGTCTCATAGTTTTAAAGCCAGGCACGAATATTCCAGCAGAACTTTTTTCCAACGCCTTTTACGTGTCCAACACCTTTTACGTCTGCTTCAACGTGTCCACACCCGTTTCTATGTTTTTTATCATTGATTTATTTATCAATATATAACATAATAGGGTCGTATTTAACAGATAGAAATATGGTCTTGAAGATACGGGGGAAATTGTTCTGTGTGAAGTGACAGCAGGATGTCCGCAAGGGGACTTTTAAATTGGAACATAGACAACAATTTTAAAATTTTTAAAAGAGGAAGGAGTGCTATTGATTGCATGTTCGGATGACTTGACAATTTTGATAGAAGGAAATAGTAGAAGGGAATTAGAGACAGAAGCCAAAAAATGTTGACAAAATTAGAGTTTGAAACAAAAAAGATGAAATTGAACCTATCAGACAGTTGCAATGTGGCTTTGAAATACAGTAGAAAACGCAAGAAATCCCATCATAAAATTATGAAGGGAAAGAGTAGAATTTGTGCGTGGAACAGGATACCTTGGCATAGTATAAGATGATAAATTGCTTTTCCTTGCGCACATTGAGTACGCAATACAGAAATCAAAGAAAAGCTTCCATAAATTAATACTAGTAGTTAATAGAAATAATATACTGAATAAAAATGCAATTCTATTGTATAAAAGAGCAATTCGGTAAAAATTAACCTATGGTTATACTGTGTGGAGTCATAATTCTGTATGCACATTTTGAAAGAAAATTGAGAAGTATAGAAGGGCACTGTCTGCAAAGATTACGTGCAGCTTTCAGAACAGTTTCTGCAGATGCCATTAGTATGTTGCATAGTGTACTCGCATTTGATCTGTATCTTCAAAATATCAAATACCGCAGAATATTACATTCAAGAAAACGAAGTGAACGTACCTGTATATTCCATAAATGAGATTTGCAAATAAAAATAGACGGTTTAAGTTAAATAGATATATGATGGACTCTTAAACAGGACATGGAAATTCTGGGAAATAACTGAAGGAAAGGAAGGATTAAGAAGAAGTGACTATGTCCGGAGACATGAATGAGGACACAACTTGTACTGTGGAACTGTGATTTGTTCGGTGCAGAAAGAACAATTTACATTAATGAAATTTCCACGTTTTGCCAAGGTAACAACTTTATTAACTTCAGAACATGTTTTCCACTGCATGGCGCTATCGTCAGTGAATCTAGTGTAGGAAATTTCTAACAGGAAAATACATTGGGAATCCGAGGGCAGTGTTATTCAGAAGATTACTCAGCGGGTTAATAGCCAAGCAAAATCATGACTGAAGCAAATGCCCCTCTTCATAGAAATGGGATTTGTCTCCATTAATGAATTACCTGCAGTTTTACGGTAGTATTCCATTATTGAGATGTGTATTTAAAAATTTTATAAAATCAGGATTGATCTTGTGTATTTCTAAGCCGTGAATCAGCCATGAATTCTGTACAGTGTGGAAGGTCTTCTTGTATTATATGTTAGCTGCATGGAGATAGTTCCTGGTATGTTGTGAGACTACTACATGTTAGTTGCTCTTTACAACTCCTTGATATTTTGATACAGCCATTTTGTTATGTTCCAGGAGGTGTCCACATTCGGCTATTATATTATGTTCCGAGAGATTTCCATAAATGAGTCTTTATACAAGCAGCCAGTAATATGTTAATTGTTGGATGGCAGGTTATTTGTCGAAGTTTCGACGGATCATCTGACTTTGGACTATTAAGTATGAGGAAGGTGCTGCCTCTTGTCAAGAACGGTAGTATGATCTCCTAATGATAGATGCACTCAGTGAATAATTGAGCAAGTGGAGCATGGCAACTTGTGAATCTCTTGAAGCAGAAGTTTTGTATTTGATCAGGACCGGGGATGTCCAGTTCTGAGTGGCAGTGAGAACTTCATTGATATTATTTTTAGTTATGATAGTGAATGACATTGGAGAGGTTAAGTGGTATTTGTCTTCCTCATGTTTGAACCACTCTGCGTCCTTATTGTGATATTTGTCTTGTGACCATACAGCAGACCAGAACGTTTCAATTTCTTCTGAGCTCAGGGATGTCATGTTAGTTTTCTAGTTTTACGTTTAGGGATCGGTAAATCTTCCTTTCATATTTTCTGAACATGTTTTGGATTTTCCTCTCTCTTGCTGTTAAATACTTTCGTCTGTGTGTGCTACGTACGCTTATTCTATGTTTCAGCGTGCCTAAGGTTCTTTCGGAAGCATATTGGTTGACTTCATATTTTGAGTGAATGTTGTTTCTCTTACACATACGCCTAACTTTTTAGTATAGACTCGGAGACTTGGTACCTTATAGGACTGAGATAAGCCTCCCAGTGTCTTTCCTAAGATCATCAATTCGCCCATTCAATCTTCGAAGCCAATGAGGCATCTGCTGTGTATTATACTAGTGTGGGGGTAGAGGACTTTTGTACTTTCATTATCTTGTACTTTTTATGGATCAAATTTTCCAAAATTGTTGGAGTGGTTATAGCTGTGCAGTATATACTGTCATGAAGTTCTTCTAAACATTTGTGATTGATTAGTTGGTTTGGAAGCATTTCCTTATCAATAAGTACAGTTATCAGGTTTGCTCTTTTGGATGATTCAATGTTAGGGAATTTATGGCGTGACAGTTGGATTATTGAGGGAATACAGCGTTTGACAGGTTTTGATGGTGTCATCTGTTAGCTGAAAGTCAACTGAAGGTTCTTCATTGTTATACAGGAATTTGTGGTCATCAGTTCTCATCACGGTCTGTGCAGATAGACTGAGACTAATGCTCTCTGAGTCGTCAATACGTGGGATCTGAGCATATTCGTTTTCTTTCGTTTAGTTAAGTAGGATGATATCATTTGCCTTTGCTGTAGCTATCTCATGTTTAATTATGTGGATATCTGGATCTGACAAGAGTTTGTTATGTGTTTTTTGCTCTTATCTAGTCAGCAAGACGTTCTGACATGTGTTAATGTGGGGAAACTTTGTACAAAGTGTGAATGCACTTTTCGCGTGCATTATTATTATGAGACATAGCATTACTGGGAACAGGTTACATCCTGCGCAATGTACTTCAAAAGCACGAAATTGAAAAACTTGATCCTGAGGAAGCTGCTTGCTACCTCGACTGGTTAACAAATCAAGCCGACGTCTACATCAATAGTTATGAATAAAATGATGAAATAATAACAATAATCGTAATAATCATTATCGAATGGGAATCCAAAGAATGTGGAATATGAAAACTAGGAGTTATACCAGTTATTGTGGGAGCCCTCGGAAATATAAACGGAGGACCCCATAAATATCTAGATAATATTCCAGGACACATGTACAAATATGAAGTACAGAAAATAGCACTTCTGGAAACGGTACACATTTTAAGAAAAGTGCTGGGCTAAGTCGCCTTGATTTCTAGTTGGAAGGTGGAATTAACCGTATTACTGCTGACAAAAACAAGCGAGAAATAAAGTGTAATAATAACAATAATTATACTAATTGATGTTTGAATGCAATAATGTAATTGTATAGAACTTTTTATATATGATTACTTTCCTGCAATCTAGACTTTCATATGGAACTAATGTTATAGAGATTTCGCACAAGGATTCAGTCACAAATTACAAAATAAAATTTAAAACAAAATTACTAAGACGTACAATTAACGTTTACATAAGCATTTGCTCTGCTACTGACACGAGCACTCCAGTAATTGACTGAGATGCCACACGAATAAGTGCTACCTTCTATGGTAAAGATAGTTTCTAAGAACAGTTAATTTAAAATTCTCATCAACTGTCGATAAAAATGACACCTGTCCTACCTACAGAAGAACTCAAAATCGGAATTTTCGATTGCGCTTAATAATCCACAGTTCATAAATGATCCTCATTACAAAGATTCATTGAACGAGTCGGAGCAAAAAATGTTCACATCAGTTGTTGCCAAAACATTCTTGACGACTACAAATCTAAAAGTAATTGTTTTGCGATGTAGTAGAAGAGATTTTGAAAAATAAAATGGTTTTTGTAGCATAATACTTAAACGATTACAAAGATAACTCTTTCGGTTATATTTAGTACATGCCTACGTAAGTGCGGCATCTTGATGAAGAATGCACGGAGCACAAAAAAAGTTGGTCAAATCCAAAACTAGACCTACATATCCTTATGTATCTTAACGCGCTAAATCTGTATATGAATTCAGAATTGCTTCATCACCTCCCAGTTTTTTAAATCGCCAAAAACCGCTCTTTAATTTTGTTGAAAAAAATGGACGAAAAAATGGCCTGTCAATAAGATTCCACGCTGATTTCATCGTGAAATGCACTGTCATGAGATCCGAAGCACCGAAATGAACTTTCTGACCCTGTATTACTGAGAGCTGAGAAATGTGTCGGCTCTCCTGCCTCAGTCTAGAAATGCTGAATGCAATTACTATAATACATTGATCTTGGGGTGACTGAGGACTCTTTAATAGATGAGGTGTCCAGCACTGACCGACGAAGTTTGAACAACATCGATGGCTCTGACACTCGGGGCGAGGAGATTGCAAGCGTACTCCGTAAACTCCAATGAAATACCGCACGAGGAGGGAGGTCAGTAAACTCGACACACCGTTTCTGCGTTAAAGTATAAGACACTCGTCCGTGCTCTCTTAAGTTGACAGGAATCTTGCGAACTATAGTGTACCACCGCTGTTGCGGCGTCTGTCGCATAGACACGCTATGTGACACATCCAATATTTCATGTAATAATACATTAGTTTCGTAAAACACGTTGCCACTCTTTGTTATATGAGAAAAACTGTGAGTTATCTTAATACTTAGATAATGAAAAATGTATGAAAATATTTGGGGGTTGTGCACCCATGCAACCTTAACACGAATCGCGGTGTATCAACGTAATAGTACATGCGTCATATCAATTATCAACCCTTCGTTTACAATGAATATCCACTTTGTAATAGAGAAACCAATTCCAACCTTCGAGTGAATATTTGTGACAATACGATTCAGGGTGGTTCTAACTAAGGAACTTAACCAGTATCACGCCAAGGTTCTTCGTGGATCATCTTCATGGATGACTTAGACCAGTGAGAGGTTGCTTGGCCATACACCCTACACTGTCTCTACTGTAAAAAGAATAAGTTGAAATTAAGGTGCGTAAGATTGAAATATGTTACAAATTGCATGAAGATTCCATTAAGCTTTAGCAAGAGAGCTTGTGAACAAAAATATTCATCCCATCAAAATTCTAGAATTAAGCAAGTAAGGAATGCGCTGTGGAAAATTAGAATCTTACATTATGTAGTTAATGTACCCTCGTGGAGGGGTTTTAATAGGTGCTTGTATCATGGGCTCCATATAGTAGCTAACCAACGTCCTTTTAGAGTGTATCCACGCTGAAGTCTCTAGGCGAAATGTACCGATGACAAGTCGTGAAAGAATAATCCCCACGCAGAGCAGTGTTACCTCCACACACGTGCTAACTATCTCGGCGGCTGCTAGGGATCTCGCAATGCCGTGGCAGTGATATGGCGTCCTGCCAGCTCCGAGGATGGACTACGTCCCCAATGAAAGCCCATCGGACATAAGGTCCACGAGGTGTGGGCCGTAGAGTGGATCGACGTGAACTATCTCTCAGGAGAATAAGTCTATTATTTGATGTTTCTGAACCTGTGGACATGCGCACCGGCGCCCTGGTAGCATCAGGAACACGATTGGACAAACGCGCTTGAGGTAGTAAATTCCATCGACTGTGATTATGACTCTCCTAGAGTTTTAAGTAACGCACAGCAGTTCACTTACACTAATGCGTGGTGTAGGATCTTCGTAAATTTTCATGTATTCAATGTTTCAATGTATTTCAACTAAAATGAAAGAAACCAATATTATTTTCGTGCATATTACAAAAAATTATTTTTCTTTTACATTTATCTATGCTTCAAATGTGTAGTTTTTAAATTTACATCCAGCGCATCTTTTACCCCTTTGTATGTTGTAAGAGTCAACATATTTTGGGCTTCCTCTAATTAGCAAAGCACTTCCGTCATCCAAGAATTCTAATTTTTCAATGGTTTTTTCAACAACCTCGGGTAGAATCTCTCGACTACGGAATTCAACTTTGGTTCTTCTCCAATAAAACAATTTAAATTAGAGGTCATTTTTAATTATCACAGTATGAAGAAACTCCATAACAAATTTTACATACGTGGAGAAGAGAAGTTGTTAATCGATCTTAAAATTGCCTCGCTGCCTTATCAAAACAATCACCTTCCTACATGGATGGGCCTTTGTATCAAATCAAAACGAATTTCCAAATTTCTAAACACCTAATTGCCTATGATCAAAATTGTCAGGCTGGGAAACAAAACTTCTTTGGCGTGATCAATTCAAACATGAGCGTGATAATTTAATATTTCTAAGGAACTGTAAAGGTTTAAAATATTTATTCAGAAGTCTGTCATGACAGAACCTCTGAAATGTTAAATTAAAAGCAAGTACCACTCCAATGAGCTATTTATTTAAACATCTAGTACAATTTGTATTTTCAACTTCAACAAGTATTTCATCATATTAATGTTTTGTGTTTCTTAATTTGCTGGGCGAGTGGTTTTTATTCGAGTCGTTATTTATTGAGAATATTTCTGGACAAAGTTGTGTTTTCGGATGTTACATGGGTTCGGTGATTCCGAAGCGTGCCATCAGTTTTAAAATTAACAGAAACGATTTAATGCCATTCATTAAATGACCATGTTAGTTGGACATTAAATAAAGGAAGTATGTGAGTGTTTGCTTGGTTTGAATTGACAGTGTGTATTTTCGTGGTATCCGTAGGATATTTGTCATAAAAGACAACAGGTTTGATGAGGTCTGATCTTCTGACATGCATATTTCCTTAATGTTTTGAGGAATTCCAAACGTGAATCGTGTTGAAATAATATTTGATGTAACTGTTCATTTTTATTCTAGTATTGGAGCCAAGGGCTCCTACTAATATATTAAAGGTACAATGAAAAGCTGTTAATCACTATACAATTAGTACTGTAATTGACTTTGTCACGTAGGATTAATTCAATGGCTCTTTGAAACTACTTTCAGTATATATTAAAGACTACTATGATCTTATTTTATTTTTTATGACACGATCTTTCACCGCACACTTCGTTAATACCACAATGCTTTTCGTGTCTCAGCATTTGGAGACTGCTCCGAAAGAACTCCTCGGCGATTTTCCAAGACTCAGTCGGGAGGGTGCTGCAGCTATGGTGTATAACAAGAAATCTCGCAGCAGTAAGGCGAAAAAAATTCCGTCTCTCTTCGACATAGAAGTTCCCATACCCGTCCAGTTACTAGCTGAACATAAGGACGTGGCTAAGGATCAATCACCGAGAAGAACCCCGATGCCAGAATCCGACAATGAAGGTTAGAAACTAGTGTCTAATAAATAGCTTGTTCTGTAGTGTTATATAATGTCACATGCTATTGATCTGTGTTTCCATTTAGTATTAATAGTTAGATGAGAGCTATTGACGTAAGATTTTGTTCTTTCCTTCTTTTGTGCAGAAATATATTCAACATTTGTTTATTATCAGAATGTTATGTTTAATTGTACGACTTTTCATTTAAAGCTGGTATCTGAACTTGTTGTTTGTTATTAAGTAAGTATCACCTGTTTCTGTAGTACGTATATATTAAAAAACGTACCCTGAATTAAGAAGTGTCGTTAAGTTGAAATAATGGGTGTACATTATTCGTGCTTAAAAATATATCTATATTTTTTCTTATTAAATATTGGTTATGGATTATTTTTGTATTCTAGATCAGGATGGTACCACAACTCCAATGCCACTCTCTCCTGTAAGTGATGGAAAATCTAAAAGCAAAAGTCGATGGGGGAGCGATGATTTTCATGTCAGTTTGTCGAGAGATTCTAGGGATGAAAATTCGTCCCGGAGTCGTGATATTAGTTGTAAAGATGAAAACAAACTTGTAATGGCAAAATTTTATAAAGAAACAGATCCTGAACATGAGATCCTGAACGTACCGAAGAGCAGGAGTAACATTGATCGAGATCATCGAAAAATAAATCTATGCGTTTCCAGGTAATTAGACATATTGCAAATGAAATATCTATTAATTACTGTAATTTACAAATTTGTGAAATGTTTCTTAATTTTTAGTGATTCCCCTAATCCTGTGGATGATAAGACGGAATCAAATTCTGTGGAAAAATGTGGTTTCGATGACAGAGCAATAAAGAGGAAAGATGAAAAGAAATCTCAGAATGACTCCACAAATGGTATGTTTTATTTGAACCAGTTGTATGATTATATTCATCGTCTTTCGTAGTATTCCCATCTTCATTTGCTTCGGTAAACTGTTAAATATATTTCTATTATCTCTTCCAAGATGAGTGCTGGATGTTTTAAGAGCAATTTTTTAATGTTTCTGTGACCGGTTTGTCTTCTGTTTGTCACGATTATGCCTTTCTCGTTTTTATTTCCATTCCTAGCGGTGTCGTAGGGATCGGATGGGATTACAGAAATAACGTATACAACTATGCCAGGGTTGCGTACAATTAGAAATAAACTATTATAAATAAAGGATACAAAAATGCATGAAACAAGAATTCACTCCGTATCTAGAGTACTAAAACAATGGCGTGACGAAGTGCCAGACAAATTTACGTCACTTACATTATCCGAAATCATATGGAAAATAATATTTATTGATAAATTGAATCTCTCATTAACTTTTTATTAAAATCAGTAAATTCTCTCGCATTATACAAACAATAGAGCACTAGTAAACTTTTAACTGCGGATTTGAAGGAATGAAATTTATTAGTATTTTTGATAATTTTTTGAAAGGGAGTTTATAAATTATTCTTGTATGATATGGACCTTTTCGGCAAATAGTAGTTGACACGCCAGGGCGATGAATAGTAACCTTTTCTACGAGTGTTGTGTTCGTGAACAAGACTGTTTCTTCTAAAGCAGGGGCTGAATTTTAGTAATTCTTTCTTAACAAACACGGTTACTTCATAAAAGTATATGCAAGGGAGAGGGATAATATTTAATTCTCTAAATAAATGTTTACATGAATTTCGGGGGTGAGATTTACAGATAATCCGAATTATCCTCTCTTGGATTCTTCAAGTTTGAATGCTCTGAGTGGATTGGCTCTAAACGATAATGTCGTATCGTAAATGAGAATAAACATTTGCAAAATACACTCAACAAGAAACGAGTTGACTTACAACGTTGACTAGAAATCGGGATGCATAGCACAATTTGCTTAGTTTGGAATTAAGATTATCTACGTGATAATTCCATTGGAGATTGACTTGAGTATACAGTCCTAAAAATGTGATTATCTAGACAGTTTTAATTTCTGTTCCGTTTTTCGAAAGTGATGAAGAACGAAGAGGTTTTGTTCGAAATGACATGGACAGTTTTATCAGTTTTAACGATGAGACTATTTGAATGAAACCAAGACGAGAGGTTAGATAGAGCTTTTTGCGCATTGACATGTTTACATAGTAGATTTGTGTCATCAGCAAAGAGCAATTCATTTTGCAATTTTGCATTTACTTGATTGGAGTGTTGCTCTGTATTGTTTAATGCATTCGTCGAATTGGTCGGGTTTTCTGGTAACGAACGTGTAGAAGTATTTACGACTGTTGTTGTCGGGTTGGTCGTCGTATTGAGTGATACATTTTTCTGTTGCTTTGCAAAATGAAGACGTCTTTTCGCTGTACGCGTCGTCTTGTCCGTGGAAGATTCTACTGGCCGAGGCAGCGTTTGGTGAGTACGTGAAGACGTCTGGTGTGGGTGGAGTTCGTAATGAAGGAGTGTTGTTGATTCCAGGGTCCACGGAAGATTGTCTAATGGTGGTAGGAGATATTGTATGATCTCTGTCGCTCGATTCATCACGCACTGAATTAATGTTTCTACGTTCCCCTGTAAATTGTAAATTTTCATGGCATGTGAGTTCGTCATTTCCTGATGATAGACGTATAGGGGATGTAATATCAATGGAAATGTGGCTGTTAGATCTTCGAGTATTGTTGAGCGAAATGCCCGAGAGGATATGTTCGTTAGTGTCAGGAAGATCATTTGTGGAAATTTTGTTACTCGTATCAATTGAACCTTGCGAACAAAGGTGTTTAGGGGATCTGGAAAAATGCGTGCTATTTCGTCTGCTGCCTGAAGAATCTGAGTGATCACTAAGAGATGGTCTTCGTTTGGAAATGTGTTGTCGACGCATTGAAACTGTATCGTGTAACGTCTCGGTGGTAGGTGAAATGTTCTGTTCGCTGTTGCACTGGTTATTTGGGGATATGCATTCGGATCTGCCGACTGATTCTCCCATACCCACGGTTCCATCGTGAACGTTAGTGTCAAAATTGCTGGTAGTTGTTACCTGTGGTAGTTCCAGTGTGAGTTCTTCTAAAATTGAAGCTTGGTTTTTGCAGATTTGTTGGTTGTCGTGTTGAGAAGGCTTACAGGCTGGACAGAGACAGGATACCCGACCGTGCGCGCACAGATCACAATGCATACTGATGCTTTCCTGTTGGAACTTGTCTCTTATTTATATGAAAGTGGTGGCATTGGTATTCCTTATTTGGTTATTGCTTACTTCATCATCTTGGGCGTGTTTTGTTGGCAATTCTTCAACACCTCGATTTCCAGAAATTTGTATGGACGTTACCACATTAATTCATGATCTCGAATGTATGATTTTTCTATTGTCTTCACCAACGTACTGAATATATATATATA
>NNCF01130864.1:213711-254645 GCA_002313205.1 Laupala kohalensis | reverse complement strand
TTCGCGATTTTAAGTGAGAGTGGGCCTATGAAAGGGATTGCGTGTCTGGTTTGAATATTATTGTTTGGAGTAAGTGATGTGAGGTTCTTCGTGTGATATAATCTAACTTTCTTAGTGATTATATTATCAACGAGAGAGGTATTGTAGCCATTGATTGATGCTATAGGTTTTATTGTGTCTATTTCTTTTTTGATTTTATCTGGTGAGAGTGGAATGGTGAACAGACGATGGACCATGGAAGGCAGCTGTTTCTGCGAAGGAGGGTNAAGAATTGTGTATGGTAGTGTCTGAAAATGTGTCTTTCCTGAATATGTCAAACTGGTGGCGGTTGTTTACTAGAGAAATAGAGAGGTCTAGGAAATTGAGTGTTCTATTGTCATTTTCAATTTCTGTGGTGAAGGTTATGTTAGGGTGAAGTGAATTGAGAAATTGAGTAAAAATGTCAAGTTGTCTGTGAGTTCCCGTCCAAAGAGTGATTACGTCATCTACAATGCTTGTTCCATTACATTTAAGTAAATCTACATTTTTCTGAACATAATAAACCACCATCCAGTCAACTTAATAAAGCATATCGGTGAAATTTAGTTCATCTTGGCAATACATTCTCTACAAAGTCAGAACTACAAATGACATCGCTCATATTTGAATGAAGCAAACTGATAAGAAACAATTATGCCAACCTTAACTGGTGAAATAAAATACCAACATTATATTTTAACATGTGGAGCAAGTGGTATTTCTATTGAATTTACTTTACATTCATTACATAAAATATATTTTCATAATTGTTAGTAAATATTTTTGTTTCAATTTGTGAGTTTACATTCTTAGATGTTTTTATATGTATGAAATCTGATACTAATCTTTTGAATGCATTCTCCTCTTAGTGTATTATTTTCACTCTTTTATAATCCATCTCATGCCCTTTTATTTTACAATGTTTTACAATACCACTATTCATGTCTTTCATACTATCAACTTTTCTTGTATATTCTTTCATTCTAGTACTTACCATTCTTTTAGTTTGGCCAATATATACTCAATCACAGTTCTTACATGGGATAGAGTATACTACCTTATTTCTTTTATCTTTGTCAGTACTATCTTTAAAGTTTTTTTCTATATTAGATTTATTTACAAATCTATGTACAATGTTAAATTCATTTTTGCATAACTTCCTTATTTCATGACTTATCTTTTTTTTTATAAGGTATTACCATCATTTTTCTTGTCTCATTACTTTCATTTGTTATGGTCAGATTTACATTATTACCTAATTCATCTCCATTATTACTTTTGTTTATATCAAAATTATGAATTCTTATTAATCTGTTAATTAAATTTAATGGGTATGTGATTATAGTATATGATGGAAAATATTTAAACCCATAGGTGTATATTAGTAGAACTCTTTCTTGTATTTTTTAAAAAGAGTTGTCAACTTACTTAAAAAGAGTAAAATAATTCCTATTGTAAAAAAATTGTGAATAATGTGTACTAATATTCTAAGTATTTAATGTAACTCAAACTTGGTACATTAATTTGTAGTAACCATGAGGATGATGCTAATCAGCATCGAAACGGAGAATTTTCAGTGAATACTAATAATAAAGTGACGAACCATACGTATTGATTGTCTATAATAACACAACCACACATTTAAATTTAAATAATTACTTTTTACTTTAATTTATTTTACTTATCGACAATTTATTTACTGCTATTTTACCAGTTTTATAAATGATTTTTTATCTTGTTTATTTTTATTTTACCGTATTCCGTAAACGAAAGTCTGTCTGTGCGTCTGTCTGAACGTACTGTGATTTTACTATCGCTATTTACTCCGAGAAAGTGATGAAAATAATTAGTTTTAGCACTTTTAATTTTGCTAATGACTAAATTTCTTACCTTTTTATGAATAGTTCTAACACTGTCACACTTTGTGCGTCGGAAGATGTTATGAGCTACATTTCTTTCATTCATTAAATTTCGTAATTCGTTAGTTATCAATGGAGCCGGGGGACGAGTTACGCGAACAGTTTTCAATGGCAGATACTTGTTTATGCGCCGAGTAAGTGAATCCGTAAATATTTTGACATTTCCATGTAAGGAGTTTTTATTATACACGAGATCCCACGGAAGTATCGTCCCTTCCATTTGAATCGTATCTGAATCGAAATTTTTGAAGTCTCTGAAATTTATTATTTTTGGAGTGTACCTAGGAGATTTAAGATTGTACGAGACGTATGCTTTGATACACCCGGAACGGGTGTCTTTCCGTGAAGTAGTACTTTTTTGATATTTCCGTGAAGTAGTACTTTTTGACACGATGACCAATCCACGTTTCGGTCTCTCGTATGATGTGTTGTTTGTAATGGAAGAATCTTAAGATTCATTCCAACAAACAAGTTTCTGAAATAAATATCTGCGCATGACTGATGTTTTACGAAATTGAATTTAAAATCTCCCATTGCAATAACATGTTCGTGATGACAAACTTTAAATGTATTATCCAAATTTGTATCATCAATCTTACTGGTGTTAGTAGGAGAGTACATTACCGGCAATACACACTTTTTCGTAAACAGTTGTATTTCAATTACTAGATGCTCTATTTTTTATTTGCTTCTTTTTTGGACGAATCTAAAACCTTGAACTAAATGTCTCGGAGAAAAAAAATCCCCACTTAACCCGCCACCTGATTTATCGCTTTTATAACTATTTTGGGCAGGTAACGCTTGAGTTAATGGATCTGGGGGAGGTAGGCACTGAGTTCTTAAACTCGACACTTCCTCATGGTTATAAAGTCGGGTAGGGGATTAAACATTTTGGGTACCATTAAACTCGACACTTTGCCTAATGGCTTGCCACCCCGCCGTCCACTCTCATGCAAACCGATCGACCTGCCGAATGCATTTCGTGAGTCACTTACTGGAGAGATATTTAAAGTACTAGGAATTGAGTAGTTTTATTTGTCTATTATCTTATAATTTTTTAATTCCACGTATAATTCCAATAAAAATGAATCCATACATGACGTATTTATGACATTCCTGGATATTAAGCTTCTGTTTTTGCTCATTTTTGTAGTATATAGAAGGTATTGTAATCGTGGAAAACATTCGGTCGCGAAATTTTGACGGAAATATCCGTTTTGGGAGTCCCTGATTTCGAGAAAAAGGTACGTAATTTCCACTTGTAATTTTCTCGATGCTTTTGTAAAACATATATTATAGATACGAAAATAATATATTTTGTTTATCGTACTACAGTAAATGTATCAGTTCTTGTAGTGCACCAGTACTCGCCACATCAGGATTTAAAACTACATTACTAAGCTTTGGAATACTTTTTGGCTCCGGTTGTATTTTTGACACAATATTTAATTCTTTCTAAGTCAAATAAAGTGCGTTTTATACAGTTTATGACAGGAATGAAGGAATAAGACTTCTTTGAAACAGCAGGTTTGGTCATTCGTCTGAATGTCAGAAATGAAGGAGGTAACCGCTAAGAAAGCTTAGATGTAACTTCGATTCTGTTTTCTCATGAATTACGGCATCTATTGTTGAATTTTTGATGTTATAAGCGTGTGTACACTACAAGAGCAAAGTACCCTTTTCCACATGTTTTCCGAAATATATATTTCATATAATATAATTCGTGTAATTATAATATGAAAAGAAAATTATGAAATATAAGAACAAAAGAAATTGTTTTAAAAATTTCTACGCCACTTATGCTTAGAAGCTTTGAATTCTAGGATTCTCAGGTGATTCTATGAATAATAGATTTAAGTTTCCAAATGCAGTCCCTGTAGGTTTTTAAAAGAGAAAATATCATAGTGTGTTTCAACTATTTTGTATAAAATATGTAAGAGATTTCTCTAATATCATAAAGAATTCACTCATGTTGAAATAAACAATTGTCAAAAGTAAATAACATTGTCACCACTTTGAGGTCGAACCATCATGACTATTGGCTCATTCATTTTCGAGATGTTCGACAACTGATGCAAAAAATGAGTTTTACAAAAAAAAATTTTTTAGCAGCCGCTCGATAGTTTTAATTTAAAAAATTAACAGGGGAAAAAAGAAGGGAGGAAGAAAACAAAACTGCAGGCTCTGTGGTCCTACTACGGTCCGAGGTTCTGGTCTTTAACAGTCGCAAATTTCCAGAACTACAAAAAAAATTATTAAAAAAAATAATTTGCTTCAAAGTTCGAAAGAGGTCGAAAATTTGAATTCATCATCAGCATTTGACCATATAAAACGTATCAAAATATTCAGAACTACCCTATTTGATGCAAGGAAAATGTACTCGTACATATTAACTATTACATAGATGTGCGCTAAACTTCCACGAACAGGAGAGTATAAACAGATTGTCAGACAAAATATCCTGGAAAACACATTTTGTAAATGTGTTTCATTTTCGTATCTGGACATTTTTTTCTCTAAAAGTTAAGAGTTCTCGAGTTGAAAACAAAAAACGGAAAAATAATTTTTTTGTAGTTTTTGTCAATTTTACCGCGCTCCTGAACATTTTCTGTTCATCTGACGACAAAACGAAACAAAAAATAATGTGTTGGATATTTAATGTACATTATTTCGGTACATTAATGTTTTTTCTAAAAATGCATTGTTTTCATATTATATGCGAAAAATGAAAAATACTGACAGTGAAAAACATTATTAATAAGATTCTTTTCGTCACCTTGGATTAATAGTAAATGTGCATTTGATGCCAGTACGGTTGTGTTTGGTATAGTTTTTCATCATTTTTAGCATAGATTTCAATTATTCTGGAACAACAACACAATTTTTATAAATAAAATAATTTAGTGGCTAAGTCTGTAACTCATTACTGAAATGGCTGCCCACCGGTCCCAGAGACTGGGGATTCACGCGACGGGCACAGGTAGACTCGCGTAGACCTAATCCTTTTACCTGAGGATTTGTCGAGTTTAAGTACGTCAGGTAGGGCATGTTGAAGACGACAGCACTTATTTGGATTTTCTTTTTCGGATACGAAGTTCAATGGTTAATTTCTTTTGTGGGGTTCTACAGCTCGACGACATCGAGGTCATTACAGCCCTAAAATTCTGTACAGGTAGGGAAAATGTAGTTACGCACTAAGGAGAGCCAACATGAATCTCCCCGCGTGTGGGGCTCGCCGAATGACTCAACCATAGCCACTAAAACCCCTTCTGAATTACAATATATCAAAACATATCTCAAAACATACATCAAAATGTTGAGGACAAAAAATGAGGAAAATGAACGATACCCTAACCCTAATAGCGTCGGGATCGAAAAGAACAAGAGGTGACCAAGAAAGGTCAGGAAAGAGAAAGGGAGGAGCCTTACACAAGTGGAAGTAATGCCAGGCTCGGCTCGGGGTCCCGTGTTTGCCAAACACATACTTACTAGATATAAGTCCCCTGGGGGGTCCACGAGAATATTAGCAAGGGATTGAAGAAGAGCAGGCGAATACAGGGTGTTCTGAACAGCCACAGCGACGTCAGACTGGACATCGGATGCATCGCTGCACCTATCACTCTGGGCATTTCGCTTATGGCTCATCTTCAAGAAAAGGAAAGGGCAAAAAACTACAGGTGCTTAAAAAATACGATATTAGGAATTGCAAAAAGACGCTGATGACAAAACTAGATAGTTGCAACTATAAATTAAATAATTCAGAAGATGAACTAAATAATGAAATACAGGAGTCAAAAAGTTCGTAAATATATTCGAATAAAATGTAATTGTATACTTATCTTTTGCGAGCCGGCAGAATTTACTCTTCTGTGTGAAACAAACGGGGTTGGTGACTTCCTGTTAATGAGTTACCTGCGTATGCCCGGAGCGGTCAAGGGACATCTTTACAGGACGAGTGAGGTGCGAGGACTGAACAAGAGGACAAACGATCTTACTTACAGCCTACAAGAAGACAAACGATCTTTCTGAGAAATGCGATCATGTTACATGTACGAAATATAAAGTTTAAAAGCTTTTTTCGTGTATTTCAATTTTCTTTATAATATTGTGATTCGCAGAAGGGAGTTTGTTAACTAACGCAAATAGGAAGAAGAGTTAGGATAATGAATAATTTAAAGAAAGATATTGCTAGCGTTGTTTATTCCAGAAACTGGCTCAACAACTCTTAATTAAATTATGTGTTCTTTATATTATAGCATATTGTTCTTTACATTATATTATTGTTTGTATTATAACATAACCAAAAATATTGATTTGACCATAACAAGAAATACAAAATTAGCTCATAAGTGTTTTAACTTGAAGGGTGCGTGGATCCATGTAGAAGGATGCGCACCCATTTTAAACGGTGTGTGGACCCATTGAAAAGGGTGCGTGGACCCATTTAACTGGGGTTCCGTCGCCTTGGGCATATGTTTACGATCAGCCCACGTACACCCGTAGGGAAGAGAATGACAAGAACAAATTACGTAATTTTTAAATATCTGTGGCGAATCCAATGTTTTCTGCGTCACTGAGGTAGTGGCATTTTTGATATCGTTTGAGTACTCGTGGCAATAAAACACCCTTCATGATCATAAGCGGAGTGAGAAAGGGAGAGACAAAGAATCGATTTGCATCGGATCAATGGTTTTCAGAGTTTGAGTTGAATATATATACTCTCAATGTCGTTATGTTTCTGTTCTGATCACATGGTAGGGGGCGGGGCAGTTTCTGGAATACTCTGTAAGGTGGTGTGAAGAAGGCGAGATGTGTAAAAATGATAGAAACCAACCGATCTTGGTGTCGAATCCAAAGTTTTCAGGGGTTTCTAAGAAACCTTAATAGAAAACGAAAAGAAGTTTGACTTACTGAAGTAAAATGGGTAAATAACACATGGGTAAAATCGTGGTATTAAAACAAATCTGGGAAAGCGAGATATAAGTGCAAGCCTCCACGTGGCACGGACGGGCAACGCCACAACGGCGACTGAGATGCCCTGTCGAGAGATGAAAAAAGATGAAAGCCTATATTAAGAGATAAGATCCTCGTTTTGCTGAACTACGAAGACGAGGCAACTGAAAGTTAAATGAAGTACATGCTTTATTTTATTAATTATTTATTGATGTTATCTGGCGACCCGTGGCGTAGAGCCTAACGCCCTTTCCTTCTACCTCTGGGGACGCGGGTTCAAACCAAGTAGAATTCGAGGTGGTGGTTCTGGGCAGGTTTTCTCGCGGTTCTCCCCTTTCTTCTGCCTATCATTCCACCACAACATTCACATCATCATTCACTCCATGTCATTCATGAATCACCTGCCTCGGGGAGGTGCGACAGGAGGGGCATCCCTAGAAATTCCCCCGCCAAATCAAAAGTAAGAGGCATCATGTCATCCCCATCTCCGACCGATTAGGGAAAAGAACCTAAAGCTCCGACCCCTAAGGAATAGGGAAAAGGATTTAAGGTGAAAAAGAAAAATTTATTGATATCTGCTTTATGTCTGGTTGTAATTTAATGTGTTAAAATTTCTTTAAATAAATAAATAAATAAAACTTTTCGTAGTTTCTCATATGAATTATAGTACTCCGGATACCGTATAGTTCGCATTAGTGAAATACTCCCAGAATTGAAGTGGAGGGGGTGCTTGACATGTAAAAATAAAACAAAATTACCAATATGAAGGTCGAATCTATAGTTTTCTGGGTCTTCTGATGGATCACTTCTGATGATATTTAATATTCAGAAAGCTGAGCGTATCTCTGACTGAAATAAATTGAGGCACTTGCCGGCGTCATAGAAAGTTGGTTGAGGGTTGATTAATATTGTCTCGAAAACAATTGACGAACGAATTTTAAAGTATTTTGAAATTTTATACCGCATTTAACACTTTTTTAATACAAAAATATCACGGAATTGGCAAGAATGGGAGATTACAAAAATTGCATTTCTGATTAATTGTAGACGAATATCATTTTTAAAACTATTTATTTGTCAATATAATTCTTTCTTCATCACCTTACGCTACTTCGATATTTAAAAAATATTTAGTTTTCAAAAAATGTGTGAAAAAATGTATCTTGCAGTATATTCGTATGTTTTTTATATCGCTAAAAGTATCAATCATTTTGCATTTCAATTCAAGTCATTACTCTAATAAGAATATCTATCACCTTAACTTGAAACATTTTTACGGTTAGTGGACCTTTTCAGCGAAACACAGTTTTGAATTCAAAATTGATTTTCTTGGTGCGATCGAAAAAAATTGAAGAATCTCATAATTGTGTTTTCTATAGTATGTGTGGTATTAATTTATTCGTTAAAAAATTGCTTAATTTGAAAACGTCACTTATTTTCTTCTAAAGAATTTCGCGGTGGATATTTATGAATTAAGAGTAAGGATATTCGGAGCTCAAGAGAAACGTACAAAGGTGCTGGTAATACTTTGAAGTAGAGGTGTTTGGATTTGTTGTTGATCTTAAATACAATTTGTAGGCTCCGTGATGTTTGCCGGAATTGAGTTTTTTCTCAACCGATTTGAACGATCTTGGACTTAAAGGAAAGGTTTACCCGAGCAAAATTGAGCAGTTTTATACTTTGCTCACCCTTAGTTATTTAACAGTTAATCAATGAAAATATTTTATAAATTTTCGACATTTCGTCTAAATGTAGTATGATCGCGGAATAATGAAATTATATTTTAACCTCTCGGACTTTTCTCACTTACCACTTTTGAGTGCAATAGCTTATTTTTGCAATAAAAAACATTGTTTATTACGTATGCACGTCGGCATTTGTTACTCGTCTGGCGGAGAATTAACGCGTAATTTCAATTCTGCCACGGTACCAACACAACATAAACAAGCTCAAGTACTCCTTCAGTCCTTTGCTTCTGTAGAGGTTCCCATTGTAATGACTTCATGCTAGCGTCCCCTCGCCCGACAAATTTAGCCGCGGCTCTTTGTTTCCTGTCTAATGATTTTATCTATCCAATGCGGTATGGATCCCAGCAAGTGGCATTATATTCCATTGTAGGTCTTATTAAAGAAGTGTTCGCTATATTTTACGACTCGGGACTACGTCTTCTTAAAACTCGCATTACGAAGTGCACTGTCTTCCACGCTTTCCCCGTTGTGTAATTTACATGTTCAGCCAATCCCAATAGCTTAAAAACAAAGATAGTTAATGCTGATCGCCTGTGGATTTACTTCGTCATCCAAAGTGTAATATATATTTTCTTTTCTACAGCAAATTGAAAAAACGATTGATTTACTTTTATTTGCATATATTTCCACCTCATTTAATGTTGAACAATTTTTTGTTTCCCTAAGATCTTGTAATATTTCTATATCTCGTATGTCGTCAACACTTCTATATAGAATGCAGTCATCAGCGAATGGACAAATTTTTGATTGGATATCGAAACGTGTGTCTATTACATGTGCCAAAAATAACTGGACCAAAAACACTTCCTTGAGGTACCCCATCCGTCACAGATACAGATTCTGGAAACTTTTCGCTGACTCTTACCCTCTGACTTCTACCGCGGTGAAATTTACGTATCCAAGAAAATACACAAGTATCATCTCCGGCTTCTCCGAGTTTTATTATAAGTCGGTCGTGTGGAACCAGGACAAAGGTTTTTGAAAAGTCTATTTCGACTGCATAAACTTTACCACCCACATCAAGGAAGTCAGCTGTCTTGAGAGAAAAGGGTTTTTTGACTCTCACAGGAATATCCAACGCCACCTGAATCTCAAAGCCTTCATACTGATAAAACAATGTAGTAATATGGTGAACGCAGTAGGCTGCACGTATTGAGAATTGTGATGTGAAATGTGTGTTCTTTAATATTTTATGGACGTGTTTTCTTAAATTTCATAATTATCAAATCGTAAGTCCCAAATTACAATATGTTTTTTAAGTGCTGCGTACCTGGGTGTAATGGAAATTATAAACATGGACCTCAGGTACCGTCTTTTCCTTTCCGAAAAATCGTGAATGAAGAAAGAAATGAATAGCAGCAATAAGAAGGAAATATTCCAGCTTACGATTATAATTCAGTTGTAATTTTTAATATTAATTATATCAGCTACTTGACTTTCAAAACAAGTATATTTCCAGTATTTAATATTCTTATAAATTATTTGTGTGTGAAAAATTTTCTATTACAATTTCTATTTTTACAGGATTGCAATCTTCATTTTCAGCAAAGTGATCTTCGTAGAAAAGAATTGGTTGGCTAGTCTCCTTAGCATAAGCAACGCTCGATAATACGCTCTGTCCATTTTTGAGTTTAATTATCTTAATTATTTTATTTTCTCCAGTTTTTGTAATTCTTTAAGTGTTTTTATGTATTTTCTTTAGTGTAGTGTTGTTAGTATTTTGTTTCCAGTGTGCTAAGATATAAATAGCTTCGAAAAACTTAACTGCAGTTGAGCTAATCAAACGAACTTTACAACTTCTCACTCTCTTGTGATGTTTTTAGTGTTATTCTAAGGTGTGATGAAATGTAGGACAACATTTATATTTTTTCTGGAGACATAAAGGTAAAGTTTATCAATTTGTTTTAAGAATTTCTTTCAAATTTTTGGAAGTATCAAACACTCATTGTCGTAGTTCTCGTTGAAATAGTTGCTTGAATTCGTCTCCCTAACATCAGTAAGATAGAAATTTTCATTAGTTTTAACTATAATTCTTATTTCATTGTAATAATTAATTATTCATCTAGAAAAAACCGATTTATTTGTAGTTGTCGATTTTCTTGTTTCGCATCTGCTTTTGTTTCAAGTTATGAACCAAGTCACAACAATGGACACAATCGCATTCCTTAACGCATCCAAAATTGATCTCCAAAAGTCGTACGAACACTTTTTGCAATACATCGATACTCGTATCAGTGCTTTGGAGGAGGTCAATAAAAACACTAACGGTGGTTGGACAACAGTTTGGGTTTTCCGCAACCTTCCAACTACTTTCACTTGGTTCCATTAAAGACACGTGCACCACCCCCTCTCTTGACACAAAATAGGTTTAGCGTTTTAGAGGACATGTACCATTTTCCCCCTCTACCTACTCCCACTTCTTTCACCCCATTCTATTCCGCACCCAAACCCGTTAACCCTCCTCCCCGCAAACCCCGCACTGGTCAGCACAGGCGTCCAAAAACACGTAAAGTTGTGCTGATCAACACTGCAAAACAACACTTCCACGCAAAAATCTAGTGTTTTAATTTAATATGATTCCCATTGGCCACCAAATGTCCTCCATTATACGTGGAATTGTTCCTAGCCACATCTCTGTGACCGGTTTCTTCAACCCAAACGCTCGTTTGGCTGAAGTTATCAGAGAACTGGGCACTCGCACGGAAAAACTCACAGAGCGAGGCACAGTAATTATTATTGGTGGGCAAAACGATTTAAATTTGGGAGGTCAATTCAACTCTAGTGAACATATGCAAAAACTCAAACAGGCCTCCCAACGCACTAACATACTTTCTAGCCTGCTTCCACGCTACAACACACCACACTTGAACAACGAAATTAACAACGCAAAAACCGCTCTTAGACAGCACTTGACAGACACAAACATCACATTTGTTGATCTACAATCCCACCTTTCTGCCAACACTTTACCCGACTTTACCCGGCACGGTCATCGTCTGATAACGTGTGGGAAATAACGCTTCGCTTCTCTCTCATCTACATACCTTACCTCACCTCCT
Organism: Laupala kohalensis; assembly: GCA_002313205.1. Taxonomy (NCBI): domain Eukaryota; kingdom Metazoa; phylum Arthropoda; class Insecta; order Orthoptera; family Trigonidiidae; genus Laupala; species Laupala kohalensis. The sequence goes on along the minus strand of NNCF01130864.1, from coordinate 242,948 downwards.
CCACCTAAACCAAATCCACCACCCACCCCTATTGCTACCTCGTCGCTTTCTCCATCTCTTCCCACTCCCATCTCTTCTCCTGTCCTTGGCCTGTCTCCGCCCCTTATCTCACCTCTCCCGTCCAAATCTGTTTCACCGGCAATCCTGTTATAACTGGGGGTTGAAACTTCGATGTGTTGCTCGAAGATGGCAAATGTAGATACTCCTCAACCATCTGAATTCAATTGCACACCTTGAGAAAATAAATTAAATATCTTTCATCATAATGTTCAGTCGCTTTCCAACAAAGTAATAGATATTGAATTTCATTTACTAGACTATCTATATGATTTGTTATGTCTAACAGAGCATTGGCTTTCTGATAATGACATGAAAAGTACTTTTATTCCAAATGATTCTTTAATTAGTTTTTACTGTCGACAAAATTTCATAGGTAATCATCCTCACGGCGGTACATGTACCTACGTTAGCTATGACATTTTATCCTCCCCACTGTTAGGTTACGAGAAATTCTGCTTGGATGGTATTTTCGAACTCTCTGCAGTTCATTTGATCGATAAAGGCATTGTAGTTTTGTGTATTTACAGACCTCCTCAATCAGATCTTGAAATATATTTTCTGAATTTCGAAATCGTATTAAAAAGTGTAACACAGAAATATACGAAATCTTTTGTGATCTGGGGCTATTTGAATATCGATTTCCTCAGTGAATCGGATTCCGCGCACAGTCCTAAGAATCGGTTCAATAACCAAATCAGTTCCTTCAATCTTGTTACTACGATAATCGACCCCTCTCGCCTCTGGTTCATCTCAAACATTGGTGCACCAGATAATTGTCAACAATACTCATGTATACTTCTCAAGTATTTAATGCGGGGTATAGCGACCACTTTGCCCAAATATTATGTATTGAAGATAAATTAAAACCGCGAAATATCCTCTACAAGATTACTAGACAGTTTAACGAAATAACTTAACGTTTATAAAAATCCTTTTACATCAGGAAACATGGAATGACGTGTATAAATGCGAAAGAACCAACGATAAATTCGATGTAAGTTTTTCAATATTCTTTAAGTATTCCAACTCTTACTTTCCTATAAAATGCAAGTTAGTTAAAGTAAACAATCACAATCGATGGATAACTCAAGGGATCAGAATTTCTTCCAAAAACAAACGTTATTTACGTTATCCTTCAAAACTCAACCACCCGAATTTCATGATTATTTCCGTAAATATAAATCCATTCTTAGAAAAGTGGTCTGCGCAACTAAAGTAATGGAAAATGACAGACAGAAAATAGAATCCAAAAACCGGACTAAAACCGTGAGGAATATTATACAAAATTACACATCACTTTCAGAATATCACCAAGAAAACATTTCCCTACTAGACGATGGCAAAATTGTATCAAATCCACAGAACATTGCAAATTTGTTTAATTCTTATTTCTCAAAAATAGGTAAAATATCGAAATCAGTAACTCAAAACCAATGACCACCAAATACATCCACACACGTACTGCATTCTATGTTCACTTTCGAGACTGACTAGTGAAGTTATGAGTGTCGTATGTTCTCTTAAAAAATTTCATCAGGGATGTACCTTAATTTATAGTACAATATTCCTCTCACGTTGTATATAAAATCCACTAACTCATATTTTCAAAATCAAGTCAGGAGGTGTGTTTACTGACTTATTTAAAAAAGCTAAAGTGAAATCATTACATACGGAAGGAAATAAACGTGATGTAGGAAAATGTCGACCCATATCACTATTGCAAACTTTTTCAAAAATCCTGGAAAAAACTCTTCTGTAAGAGACTTTTAGACTTCTTTTCACATAGTAATAATCTTTCTTAATTTTTCTTATACTGTACGCTTTTATAACTTGTACTTTCAATTTTCTAATACTTTTATTATAATATTCCAAGTCTGGATTTTTCTTGAGAAATATGTAAGGCACAAACCTGTCCACCCTTTCCCTAATAATGTTTTTAAAGTTTGTTCATATTTCCTCTACTAAACGTCCTGTTCTTGACCAAGATGAATGACGACTTTTTAACAAATCTTGACATCCCAAAACATTGCTTTACTTTAAAGATAAAATAAAGAAAGTAAATTAGTTTTTTTCCTCCACGTGGTCATACGCAGTTTGTACAGTTTTTTGACAATAAATTTATTTATTTATTTATTCTTTTGTCCCCTCCCATTGTTCTGTGAAAGCATTCCTTTCACTTCTGATAACACTCCCGAGTGGGCACTAATTCCTTGCACAACCTCCCAGTTCATAAGCACTTCGCTTGGTCGAGTGAGAACATCAAGCACTGCCGAAATTCGGTGAATATCATAATTCAGAGCAATTTCTTCGCAAAGCCAATTATTCCATTAAGTCGAAAAAGGTTTCCCTCTCGTGCCGAATTTGTTTTTTTAGTAGACTCTGTTAGTTCTGAGTGGGCTGGGTTGTCAGCATAACCAACAGACCCACACCCCTTACGACATCCCACACCTTCCAACTCAACCACGTCTCGCTCCATGTAGATAAATTATGTAGAGCAAACTACAGTTCTTATCATTTTCTTTCAGCGGTACTCTTGAGTCCTCCAGTTTTCGATTTAGTATTAACTTCACCTACCAACCCTCACTCCTTAGTTTCCTCCTTGCCGGCATGTAAGTCACGCTCCTGCGACCCCTCACAGTTAACTTTCAGTACCTCTCATCAACCCGTACGCCGTTACATCTTACCTACACCGTAGATACATGTCCTGAGTTCGTAGCAGAAATTCTAAGAAAATATTCTGTTGCAGGTGATAGTGGTACAGAAAGCAACGATGCTACCAATATTCCTCTGCATTTGCCAAAAAAACAACGAGAACTTTTTCTGAGGATTAAGCAACAACAGCGAGAAGCAGAGAGCAGCCAGGTAAACATTCTACATTTGAAAATTGTTGAACTTTTATTTCTCGTCGATGTGCACTGCTCACGTCCATGAGTCACATTGGCCTTTTTGGACTCATGCTTTGAAGTTTAGGCGTTTTATTATGCAAATAATGTTTTAAGTAAATTCAAGCAATGTTAATTCAAGCAAGCAATGTTTTAAGTAAATTCAAGCATTTTGAGATTTGAAAAAGTGTTAATGATATGCTGGCGAAACCTTTTTGTGCTAGGATGACAGAGTGCGGAAAATTGAGCTACATGATTAAATTTGGTGAGAATTGGTCTAGAAACGTCTAGTATATAAATAGTATTTTTAAATAGTAACATATAATAGCCATGCGAACGGGTGAACATAATATATGACCCTGGTGCTTCTCCCAGACGTGCGCGTGCATATAGTGTAAACTAGGTGCCATTAGTTAGAATTTGACACCAAAATACAGGCGTAGGTGGTAAACAGCCTTTAAATACGTAAAAGAAGTTAGTGTTTATATACTGATGGACGCGGCCATCTGCAAATGTCAATGTTTACAAACTTAGGACTTGGGGGAAAAAGTGTACATGTGAAATTATTACTTATAAAAATTAATTAATATTTATTGAGATATGTAGATTGCGAAGATAGAACATTTACTAAAGCGCAGAATTGTGAAATTCCCCTAGAAAGTTAACGACACTTGGAAAATTTTTGCTAGTGAAGAAAATGAACATAGAAAATGACATGGAAAGGAGTTATAAAATATCAACTTCAATGATTGAGCATGACACTTGGAATATTTTTCACCAGCTAAGACATTGAACTTACAAAAATTTAATTCGGGGAAGGGCTGTAAAATGTATTTTGCAAAACTATAAATTGTCTCTTCGAAATTTTTCCCAAACGGAGATTCAGAACATAGAAGAATTCGATTAGGGAATGTACTTTTTAGAACATGTAAATTCTTACATGAAATTTACAGTACTTTTTTTACAATTCACGAATAAGAAAATAGGAAAATAATATGCGGGAAACGACTTACAAAAATTTCTATAGTATCCTTACAGGAAACTTGGAATATTTTTGGTCAGAGGCAAAATGGAACTAGAAAAATTTACACGAGGATTAGACTCATAAAATATATCCAGCAATGCTCTTGCGTGTTACTTAGGAAACTTTTGGGAAGAGATCAATGGAACTTACAATGATTTTAATGAAGAATGGACAAGAAATATTAACTGACATATTTATGGGAGACAGGGATATTTTCCGGAAAGCTTGGAAAATCAGCAAAATATGTCGTTTTCTGAAGGATGTCACCAGACAGGCAACGAACAGGGACCAATTTCCTTAATTCCAACTTTCGGAAGAATTTTTGATAGAATATTAACAGCCAGAATTGAAAACTGTTTAGTGGAGAATGGAAATAAACATCAGCTGCAATATAGATTCGTCACAGGACGTAGTACAAACAATCCATTGCAGTATTTGGTGCAGCTGATAAGTGAACGAGATGACAAATATTGTGCGTGGGTCTACTTGGATATCAAAGGAGTTTTTGATAATGCGAGATGGGAATAATTGTACAAACATTGCTGGAGAAAGGCTTACCTGGATACATACGAAATGTAGTGAAAAGTTATTTTAAGGACAGGTCACTATTATTGGAGAATGGCGATGCAATAATAATACGGGAAATGACGGTTGTCCACAGGGCTCGGCCAGTGGTCCTGTGTTGGAACCGGGTGATGGATGGAGTGCAGTGGGAATTAGACGGGGAAAATGTTAGTCTGGCTTATGCTAATGATTTAGTCATTGTAGCATATGGAAATTCACGACAAATTGTAAGTTGCCAAACAGAAAATTATTGATACGTGTGGCAGAATATGTACAAAAATTTCGGAATTGTCACCAGACAAAACAAGAATCATGTGGTATGGTCACACTAGGCAGAACAGAAGAAATGTTAATGTCTATTTAAATAGGGAATGGGTTCAAATCGTGAATACACATAAATTTCTTGTCGTTATCTTAGATGAAAAGTTAAATTTCAATGTTAATCAGCAATACGTCCAAGCTCGAGTGCAAGCACGATTGTATAGTTTGATGAAAATAGGTATAATGCATTATGATATTGCAAGAAGAGTTATAAAACTAGGAGCATTTAGTCAGACGCTAACTTATGGGTGTCAGAATATGAGTACTAAAATTTGAAACAAAGCTACGCTCCACAGAACGGCCGTGTTGGCTCCCTATAGTAGGGGCTTATAAAACAATATCTGCGGATGTTTTAAGTGGAATATGGCCATTCAGGTGCGAAAATTTCAATTCCAGCATAATCTTAAGATAATGGGGAGGATCGTAATAAATAGAAAACAACTGCTGGGAAAGAATCGGAAAACACGACGGAAATTGTCAGGTAATGAAGGAAGGCGAGACGGGAAACCATAATTAAGAGTCGAGTAACAAACAATGATGTTAGGTTTGCGTATTTGCACTGAAATTGGTTTATACCATCTTCAGTGTAGCGCAGTTCTTTACTGATCATGACAATTTCAAATCGTACTTAAAGTGTATAGGGAAGGAGATATCGGATCTAGTGACTGTGGAAAGGATAGAGAAACGCTACAACATGCTGTGGTATTGTGATGTATATGGAGCAGAACGTGGGATGTACATCACGGAATATATGCAATTGGATAATTAAGAAAGACATAATAAGAATTTGATGGCTACAGAAGTATAGACTACTTGAAGAATATGTGAATAAGATTTTGTACGTAAAGAGAATAAGTTAATAGTAGATACTACGCACGCCTCCTCATTGGCGGGGACGGTCGACGCTGCAATTGCGGCCGAATTGTGAAGCGTACACATGACTGGCAAAGTGTTGATATGAGAACTGCGTATTGCGTAAACAACGTATACGAGGCGGCTGAAAGACTGGAAGCCAGCGAGAGTCGAACAGAGCTAAGTTGGTGTCGCACTCCGCAGAGGTTTGTTATTGACTTTGACATTCCCCTGAATAAATATGAGAGAATGGTATTGTAAATATGATAATAAGATATAAGTCTGACTTATTTGAGGTTTTACCAGTAATTTTGTTTTTAATACAAAATAGATCTTAGTTTAAATTTAATGCAATCTACTATCATGACTTAATATTAATTGAAATATCTAGTGAAGACTTTTAGCAATCTGTTTTTCAGATTACTAATAGATTGTGGTATTTCCCAAACGTTTCAATTTTTTAAAACAATTTGCAAGTTATGGACTGAGATAACAATTTTTGTTTATAGGATCAAGGTGGTGAACATGGCGATGAAAATGAAACTATTCAAGAAGAAAATTGGTATTCAAGTGATGACGAAGAAGATAGTATTACAAATGTCCTTAAAAATTTATCAAAACAGGTATGATTTCGATTTCCTTTCATCATTTGGGGTATTTTCTTATTTTTTACCTTAGTTCGAACGTTTGCGTTACATCTCACATCAGGTCAGAGATTCCATGTGCTGTTTATTCTTGGGAAATTTACCTAATTTATTTCAATTCTCAGTGCAATAATAAACTCTATTGCGGGTGTAACTTATTTTCAATGGTTAGGGAATGAATCCTGTTCTTCTCAACCACAATTTGGCTGAAGGAAATTGGAAAGATATTGGATTGCCTGGAAATTTTAAATGCCGAAAAAACCTGTTTTAAAATAGGTAAGACAAATCTCAGATGAAAGCGTCAGCGGAGCGTGGGATCACCCTTCCCCAGTTTGCTCGTTCAGCAATTCGGTGGGAGCGAAGTCGCTACCGCTACGTCACTGTAGCATGTAAATGAAAAGATACTGCAAGTGGAAATAATTACAGAGGAGTCGCATACGCTGAATTACCCCCTAAATCAAACTTAACTTCTTGCCCCGGTGTCCTCCCAGTTATATCGAACTTTGAAAGGGAAAGCCTCAGATTGAAGTACTGGAAACCAAAATTTTTACTTCATTAAGCAGCCCGACTGTACTGACCTAACACCAACAATACTCACAAATTAGTACGATCCGTTTAAGTATAAGCAATTCTTCCCAGCTCGCCTGCGACACACCTCCAAACAGCGTTTCTGTTTGTACCTTTATTGTACGTAGCTTTCTTATGTGATTTCCTGTTATCTGAGTTTTCGAAAAAGTGTAAAAGCAGTAGGTGTTAGAAAGAGTGCGATTTAATACCCTTTGTTCAAAATGATGGTTAATTGGTGTTTAATGGTGAATATTGTGAATCATCCGAACTAGGGCACAATGTAGAGGAAGAACAATAAACGCAGTGAAGGGAAGTTTTCTTCTGGGCATAGAGTTCAAATTAGCTTGGTTATCTCGTGTGTATATATTACCATATATCATCCATTCCTTGTCAGAAATAAATCGTAGTGGTTGCTGGCGTGGGTGGGATCCTGCCAGTCACTCTCCAACTCGTGACCAGATGTTCTCAATATGTGGCAGATCTGGATAATAGGTGCGCAAGGATATGTCGAACACTGCATCGAGGAAGGTCAGGACAACACGAGCAACATGAGTTGAAAATGACCAGGCAAATAGCGCTGAGATATGGCCTTTTCAAAATCGTCAATTACTCTTCCACAGAATCAGTGTGACTAAGCAGCTGGACGTAGACCTGAAATACTATTTCACTTTTGAACTGACACCTTTTCCTCTGTCATTGTTCACAGAAGAAGTCATGAGGAAGGAAACTGAATCTTCATTCTGTGTGTGTGTGCTTTTTTATGTGTGTGTGAATATGGTGTGTTGTATATAATTAAACACGTGTAGGTTGTATGTGAATATGCATATAAATATTTGAAAAAGTGCATAAAGGACAATTTTGTAATAATTTCGGGAGAGGATTGAACCCCCATATCCGTCCCCCCCACCAGTGTGCCCCTGATTCTATGTGTATGTTATAATGTAGGAAGTTTCATTAAAATGAAGCGAAATATTGGACCGAGTCAATATGTTGGCTTCTTGAAAAAGACTGATTCTCCTCGAAAATTGTATCTCACTATTATTACAAATTTCATAAAGTGGTAATACTTGTTGAATTTTTCTCACTAACACATTTTTTTAAATCTTAAATTCCAGGGAACATCAAACACTAGTCAATTTGAATTACATGTTAGTTCAGCCAAGGAGTCAAATGATGGAAATGCACCAGCTACTTCTTTACCTATCAAGATTCCAGATTTGTCTAAAATAAAAATTGATGAGTCTTTCTCAAAATTGTTATCAAGTATTTGCGGGAAGACTCCAGAAGAAAGTTTTAAAACTTTAGCCTCATCTGTGGTTGAATTGTAAGTGATAATTTATTTTTGATTTACTTCTAATACTATAATAATTGAAACCGCTGAGAGCTGATTATATCCCATGATTTCTCGTGACGTATAGTTGCTTATTCTTGTTTAATTTGTCAACTCTAAAGTTATTGCTGATCATGTTTCAGGCCCTCTCCATTAGGTGTAGCTCGTGATCCTCGGCTTGCACGTGATCCTCGGAGCAGGAGCAAAGTACCTGCTTGCACTGACAGTGTATCCTTCAGTTCTCAAACTGTGACAACTGCAACTCCAGCTTCTTATGACGGTTCTAAACGAACTGATCCAAGACGTGCTCATGATCCGCGTTCAGAAAAATCAAACTCAAAATGTGAATTACAAAGCAAAGTTAGTGGCAGCTGTAATAGTAGTGGCAGTAATAGTAGTAGTAATACTAATAGTAATATTAATAGCAGTAATAGTCGACGGACAAGTGGTCTGTCATCTTCATTCACCAGTATATACAGTAATGCAATAATGGCCGAAAAGACACCTGCCAGAAGGGCAGAACATGGTCTAAGTTTAACGGTTCCTAGTTCAGGAGACATAGATTTGAGAAATTTCTTGCCCAGGTCCATAGATTCTGCCGACGTGGATTTGCGGAGCAGAAGTGACACAGACTTACGAACGAATCAACACCCTAATGCTCTTTCATTTGGTGACACAGATTTAAGGGTTGGATCTCATGAAATAATGAGTGTAGGGCAAATCGATAGAAATAGAAGTAGTGATGTGGATTTACGGAGGCTAGATCTTCCATTCAAGCCTGTTCCTATGCATACTCCTGCTACAGAAATAGAAGCTTCGTTGACGTCGCATCCACCAATACCATACAAGATTGTGGCCGTTTCCATTCCAAGACCAGATTATACCAGCTTGAAACTAAACACTTCTGACCCTCAGGTAAGGATACCTTTTTGTTCATTTTAGGTGATGTATGATCATGTTTTCTTTATTGTTAGAAGAATTTAAAATATTTAATGACCATGAAACACGCATTGCAACAGCTTTAGTTAGACTCCGTAACTTGCTGGATCAGTTCAAAATTCTTCTAGTGGCGTTTCTGGTGTAGTATTATACTCGGTGTCTTGGAGCGACATTATAAAACATTATCTTCGCTCAACTGAATACTTTATGTAGATAGCATTTTCATGAGACAGTCCATGTGGGATTCATCCGTAGTGGTGACACTTACTAAAAAGGACTGGCATGAAATTGTATGTTAACAGATCAAACACCAGTTGTGTTGCGATAGAATGTCTGCAATCAATAGTTCTAGTTCATGCTAGCAACCGACGGTATTGTCGTATTTTCATATTTTTCATTTATTTATTAATACTTCAATGAGTAAGATGCTCTGTACAAAGATTTGATTTTAAGGCGAGTTGTAACATGAGCTGGATCACCCGGCATAAATTAGTTCATAATTAGTAATAAATGTTCAAAATAAATAACAAAAATAAATATTTTTCATCTCGTAGATAATGTTCAAAATTAGTCATCTACATTAAACGCAAATGTCCCCGTATGTTTTTCGTACCTTTTCTGGGTAACTGGACGGAGCAAATTACACAAATGAAGTATCGTTGTTATAGCGAGTTAGCGAGGGGGTGGGTAAAGCGACCCAACCCGACCATATAACCCAGGATACGCGAGGGTGTACGAGCAAGAACCAACTTGTCAATAAAAATCGTTGGAAGAAAAAGCGTTGGAAATTATTCGAAATCATTCAAAATTCCCAATCAGAATTTAGGCTTAAGAAGGGGGAACCGTTTTGGCATTGGAAGTTTTCGGTCACGTGAAGTTCAAAATTTGGAAGACTTGGAAGTGGAAAGAGAGGTATAGGAAGGGAGGAAGACCATTTAAGGAATGAAAAATGAAATTATAGGTACACATCTTTCTTTTTGAGTTTTCGGCGTCAGCTCTCGGAGCTTCGCCTCGTTGCTTCTCGTTGTTGAAACTTGTTGGAGTTGTAGAACTTGTGATATCAGACCAGATCACAGGAAGCGAGATTTTTTTTTTGCGAGAAGAAATTGTAAGAGATTGTCTTCACGGACATGTTTGCGTTAATACTCTGAAACAAGTATTTCGAGATTTCGCACTAAACACTAGCACTTCATTTTTGAAGATGCTGCGTTCGTGTCAATTATTTGCCGATTTTTTTTGAACATCGGACAAATCTGATAAATTGTTCCCGATCCGAGCCACGGGCGAACAATTTCCGGGTGGCTATTCGGAACGAACGAAGTTAGGCCGACGCTGCGCTTGAAGGCCCCGAGCCCGCAGATGATGAATGGAGCAACTTCCGGTAACCGTCGTTGATGACACCGTCAGCGATCGCCCGAGATCGGAGCCTGGTCGACCTTGCGAGGACACTACTCTACGGTCTGCCGTGGTTGGTCATCTTAAGAGGTATTTTTACGACGCTTGGTGATGTTTAACCGACGTCGTAATGCGCTTGCGCGTAAGGAATAGTGTGGCATAATTCATAAAAGAGGACTCGAACTGTGGACTTGATCAGTGCAAAGAGAGATTTTAAATGTTGATAGAATTATGTTATTGTTAAATTCAGTGTGTTTCTATTTTTTTGAGAGAGAGAGATTTTAAATGGTGATAGAATTATGCTATTGTTAAATTCAGTGTATTTCTATATTTTTTTGAGAGAGAGAGAGATTTTAAATGGTGATAGAATTATGTATTGTTAAATTCAGTGTATTTTTACTTTTTTGAGGGAGAGATTTTATATGTGTGTTAGTGTTTATGTTATCATTGGCTACCATTTGTGTGTGTTTCTTTTGAGGGGAATTGCATGAGGGGTTTTATTGTACTAGACTAATGGTGATTAAATTTAATGGATTTATTTGTCAATAGCGTTTTCCTGTAGTGGAACCATTGTATGGCCCTTCCCTTCACTAAAAAAATGCGAACCCCAGAAATATTGTGGAACCCTGAGATAAGTTAGTCGAGGCGCTCAAAATAGATCAAAATTGTAAATACCAGTATATTATTAACACAAAAAGATTCGTTCTGCCACAATATCTACAGTTTAATTCCGAGCATAATGAAATTTTGCACAATTGGTCTTCAAACAAAGACGAAGAACGCGATGTACATGAGATTTCAGAAACTCACCCCAATCTCCGATTTTTCACCCCTTAATGCATTGTTTTAATAATGATTGATGAAATTTTACATATTTGATGTTCAAAATAAAGAGGAAAATTAGTTTAGAATGATGTTTAAGTTCATATTAGTCCCCCGTGGAGATATAATCCCTTGAGGGGGCGTGGGTTTTCAATAATGATCGAAAATGTTCAGTGTCGAATCCATAGTTTTTGGGATCGATGAGATAAATAGTAATACTGCCGACACCGTTCAAGCAAAAATTAATTTCACGTGGGGTTAAGACCCACGAACAACCCCAAGAAGTAGAGTGAGAAGTATGTATGATGTAAAAATACTAGGATACGACAGATACGAGTATTTAAACCATGGTTCTCGAGATATCTGGATGAACGGAGATTTTAGTATTTCATTCTTTGCACTATGTCATTGTTATACGTAATATGAAACGTCTCAGAACCCTAGTGTGACAATTTTATGCTTTTATTGTTTTTCTCTTCAATTTTTTAACTTTTGACCTTATTTTAGACGTTATATCTCAGAGGGTGGTTTATAGTGCTACTTTTTTAGTATTTTAATCTTTTGTGCCATAAATGATTGTTGTACGAGGGTTAAATCAAAACTAATGTTCTCAAAGCGGTAGATCCGTAATGAGAGATGTTAGGCAAAATCGGGCAACACTGGCGTGTGCAGCTCTCTCTATCCCAATATTTCCCGCTTATCTCTACCGTTTAGTGTTGGCCTAGCAGTCGTCCGCGATGGAAGTGCCGAATGCCGCTACCGCCAAGTGTGAAATCCGTGCAGTTATACGGTTCCACCTATAGACATTCATGGTCAGTTGTGTAAAGTTTATGGTGTCAAGTGCATGCCTGCTCAACACGTCCGCAAATGGTGTAGGGAGTTCACTGCTGGTCGCACGGACATTCACGATGAAGACCGGAGCGGGAGACCGTCCATTTCAGATGAGACTGTCAACAAGGTCGAGAGGCTACTGCTCGAAGATCGAAGGATAACTATTAGTGAACTGGTTCTTCGGGTTCTTGAGATTTCCGCTAGCTCAGTTAAGATAATTTTGTCTGAAAAATAGGGGTATCACAAGGTGTGCGCGCGGTGGGTCCCGCAGTTGCTTACAGAAGACCAGAAGCGGCAACGTGCCGATTGTGCCCGCCAATTTCTGCAACAATGTTAAGACAAGAGAAGAATTGTTGGACTCGATTGTTACGGGTGATGAAACGTGGTTGTTTCATTTCATACCCCAAAGAAAACAACAATCACGTAAATGGCGCCAATCATCTTCACCTAAGCCAAAGAAGTTTATACAAAGTGATGGCAGTCTGTTGGCAAAGTGATGGCTACTGTGTTTTGGGACCGTAAAGGAATTTTGTTGGTCGACTTTCTGCCTCCGGGAACGACGATAAACTCACAGGTACTGTGACACACTAAGGAAACTCAAATGGGCGATCCAGAACCATCGGAGAGAGAAACTGAGCAAAGGAATCATGCTTCTTCACCATAACGCTCGATCCCCCGTCTCTCGACAAGCACAGGACCTACTGAAAGGATTTAATTGGACTGTTATCCCCCCCCCCCTGTAGTCTGGACCTCGCCCCTAGTGATTACCACTTGCTCCCGAAATTGAAGGAACACTTGGGTGGACTACGCTTCCAGACCGACGATGAAGTCAAAGAAGAGGTAACTGGCTTCCTCAATGGGTTGGCGGTGGAGTTCTCCGACATGCGGATACAAAAGAGAGCACTGTCTCCAAAAATGCTTGGATAGAAATGGAGACTATGTTGAAAAATAACTCAATGTTTCAGCTTTACAACCATGTAAATTGCTATGAAAATAATTTTCTTCTTCTATTTCTTGATTTTTTCACAATTTTATTCGTAAAAATCTATGAACAAAGCCATATTAATTTACAAACAGTTATGTTCACTCATTTTCAGTAGAATATTTTAGAGAGCTAGTGGGTACGAAATGGTTTTTTTTCTCCAATTCTATAAAGTTCACGTTCTCTTTCTTTATACGTGAAAATATATCGAATAATGAAGAATCTAATTTGTAGACATTATAAAAAAGATTTGTAAGCATGAAAACAAAACTTTGACTTTGTTTTTTGGACTTTCGTCCAGCTTGTTCGAGTTCCAGCACCATTCTATCCCAGTATGCGCCGTGAAGGTTGACAACGTTATTTCTGAGCAATTGGATAACCTCAGTGAATGAGTAGTTTTCTTTATATTTCATTAATTACCTCATTATTTTTCAAAAATGATGCTACTTCGAGTTATCTTGAAAGTTAGTATAAAAATAACTTAAATCAGAAAAATTGAAGAGAAATAAAAAACACAAATAGCTTACGAATTTTTTCTCTGTGATGGTAATGACTCACGAGATGTACAATTTGGATGAAAAATAAAATTAATTGATAACAGTGTTTGATGTTTTGATTTTGTGATTTCGGGAATCGCCCTTTTTTATTATTTCTCAATGTTTTTTTCGAGTTTCATCCATTTTCAGTCCGCTCCTCGATGATACACAAAATTGGCGTTGTTAGTTTTTACATGGCTGAATCTGGTGTTTTGTAAACCCACCGTGTCAGTGGCCCGTACGTTCTCATCTTTTGTCAGCGCTTAAGGCTCGATGACGTTGACCACCTTTACCCCATCTCCCGGTCCAGGAAGATCTCAGGCGCGGTCAAAGCGCGAGTTTACAAAGCGTGCGTTCGGAGTGCAGGCGTTTACGCTTGCCAAACATGGACCGCTGCCCTTCGTAATCCCGTCAATGCTTTAACTCGCGCGGAAATTCATTTCATTCGTGTCGCGTACAAAACCGAGCGAGGCACTTTTTTCAATAGTTTTAGAAAGAAATATAAAATTACTTCCATTGCGGAATTGATTCAAAAACTTGCGAAAAAACATATAAATGCTTTTCAAAATCCGACCGCCGTACCGTTATTCGAAAAATATCGTGAACTCATGAACACCGCACCCGTCCACAATGAATTAAAACGGTCACCCTCTGACGTTCTGTGGAATTCGTCTTCTTCATAAAAACCCCATCCCTCGACCTGTCATTTGACTGGTGAGCCAAGTTGCCGGGGCACCAGCTAAGCTGCTCATTACACTTTGTACGCTTCTTTCCTTCTAACATCCCACCTTCCCGCTCCATGTAGAAAAGCTTAAATAGCAAACTACAAAATCCTTCTTTCTGTTCCAGACTCGATTACGTTGAGCATGTTTATTAGCTAGTAGCAGGCGAGTTTAGAAGCGGGCGAGTCAGCTAGTGCGATAGTGATGATGACACACAACTTTTCACTCGCTCAGTGGCCAACTAGCTAACGAGTTTGAACCACGTGTTGTGAATACCTTGTTTTTCTTCTTTCAATTGCTGAACTTTACTGGGTGTTCTAACGTTAAAAATGAAGTGAAACGTGAATAATATTATGGAATTTCTTAACGTCTACCAGCAGTATCCTATTTTTATAGAGTATAAAAGACAAAAGACTATTGCGACACAAAATTAAAAAGTGAAATTTTCCAACGTCTCTCAATGAACTTAATGAGAAACATAAAATTGAGGGAATGGATGTGAATCAATTGAAAGCTAAAATCAATTAAAGATGTCTATAGACAAGAACTATACAAAATTGAAACTAGTGAAACAAAATCATTGCATATACTTTCTCATAAATTTCTCCGACTGCGGCATAGTGTGAAAAAAATCTATAAAGAAAGGGTCATTTCTGGTGTGGTCCTCTATAGTTTTGGTCGTATTCCAGTATTCAAAGTCGCTATATGAACTTATTATTGTATTTTATTTGAAATTTGAAAGTAAAATAAATATTCAGAATATTATTTCAAAACATATAGTGACATATCAGTCTTATAAATATCGTAAAAGTGTTATGTGAATGTAATTTCGTTTTAGACAAAAATTGATGTATTTTCGTATCTGCATGGCGTTTGCTGTCGTCCTATGTATTTTATCATTATCATATCTTTCATTTTAGTTTACGAAAAGTGTATTCTTCGTCTGCTTGGTCCATTTATACTGCTAAATATTACTCAAGCTTCTTGAAACACTAAACTGATGTGTAAGTGTAGCAGATCCGCCCTACACGGTTTTTCTTCTGTATGTTTGCCATTACCGTACCTGCTCTATGTGTATCCACCTGAACGATGTAATCACAACTCATGACACTATTACTTTTTGGAATTGTCCTCGTATTTCTTAACTATACTCAAAAGTATTGAGATGGGGATGCTGTTCTCTATTGTCAACCTCCATTAAACGTCGTATCATCAATACCCTCTCTTCGATTTTCAATTAATTAACACAAAACTTTTCCAAATATTTGTATTTTTGAATACAGATTTCAAAATTAATTTGCGACTTTATCCTCCATTTCGATACCCTTTATCAGACATAGATATTCCAACCCGTTTTCCAGGTACACTGTCTCCAGATATACCGAAATATATTAATTTCCCTTTCATGTTATTTTAATATGAAGTTCAGCCTCTACGACTCCGTAGACGTTCAATCTCGGCATGAAAATACCTGGTTGGTGTCTGCACCTATTTTCTTATTTGCAGAGAGAACCAGACTAATTAGGACCTTGGGGTGAAAAGGTTATTTAATGCGAAGTAAGTACCCCTTCTTTATATTGGTGTCTACTAATTGAGCTCCTAAAGTTCGAGTTTTTTTCAATGAGATTCACTTATGGGAATATGATACTATAAAGGGAGAAGAAATAGAGAAGATAATGAAGACAGAAATAAGGGAAGCATCCACAAAATTAAAGAATAATAAAGCGCCAGGATATGATAGTATATCACACGAAATGTTAAAAACAACTTTGGAGTATCTAATGGAGGAAATATGTGGACTATATATGATTGTTTAAAGTTATCTTATTTCCCGCGAACATGGAAAATTAGTTTGATAAAATTATTTTTAAAAGGTAAAGATAGGCCGGCATCAAATCCTACGTCATACCGACCTATATCGTTGCTGTCAACGTATGGGAAGTTACTGGACAGGATTATTACAACACGGATTCAGAAGTAAATATGGCAACACGGCAACATGAATGAAACAATTTGGGTTCGTGTCTGGAAAAAGTACCAGTGATGCTTTACTGATGTTAGTAGATAAAATAGTGAAAAGGGAACCCCAGTATTGTGGATGCATTTTTCTCGACATCAAGGGAGCATTTGATCATGCCCAATGGAAACATATAATTAAGACCTTGCAGGTTAAAAATTTCTACCAGACTTGTTAAATACGGTAAAATCATATTTCCAAGACATAACGACGATATTAGAAATGGGTGGACAACGAATAATAAGAGAAAGCACAATAGGCTCTGCTAGTGGACCGTTATTTTGGAACGTCTTGATTGATTACATTTTATGAAAATTACTGCACCAAAATGTGGAAAAGGTAGCTTATGTAAATTCTTGCAGAGAACTAGAAAACGCGATGCATCGACTATTAGACTTGTGTGGAATACAGCAAGGAATATGACTTAAAAATATCTGAGAAGACACGAGTGACGTGGTGTGCGAATAAAAAAGCTAATTGTAGAAACATCATAGTTAAGATACAAAATAAGAAATTACAAGTAGTACGAAAACATATTTATGAGTTATTTTAGATGATAGATTAAGTTTTGAAGAAAATCTAATACAGTAAAACATGTGAGAATAATATTATACCGTATGCTACGAGTTGGCATACATCCCTTCGGAAAAGCAAGGAAAGATTTGAAAATACTATACAGTAGCAATCAGGCAAGTCATAACACATGGATAAGCCATCAAAGAAAGAAATAAAAATATTAATACAGACGTGACAAAAACTAAGTACAAAGGGAAGACTGACATATCAATACATACATATGGTTAAATACTCCGTACAAAGGAATAAATGGCTCAACCCACCCAAAAGTTATGCAAGAATTTCTATCTGGACATGGGGACTTCAAAATTTTTTTACGATGTTTTAGCAAGGATGTAGAAAAAGAGTGTGATCGTGGAGCAGAAGAGGAAACACCTGAACATAATGCTTTGGGATTGTCCCAAGTATGGTCCGGAAAGAGCAAGATACATAAAGGTATATAACCAAATTGGTGTACTAAACATAAATAGGAAAGATACTAATAGCCACAGAGAAGTACAGAATATTTGAGGAATATGTATTAAGTATAGGAGGAATACAAGAGACTTATAAATATGGACAAAAAAGTAAGAGAAACAGATTGTAGATGAAAACACACGCCTCTACGTGGTGGAGACTGGGTACGTCACAACAACGGATAAGTTGTCCAGCGTAAGGCGAGAATAGAGAAATATATAAGTGATCAAAAACAGAGATCCGTTTTTGCAATGCCATGAATACAAGGAGGCCAGAAGGGACCAATAAAATGAAAAAATAAGTTTTTAGACTGTCACCATAGGATTAGTAGTATCTAAGAAAGCACAGAATTATTCAGATTTATTGATAAATACACAAGTGGAATTGAGTAATTTGTTTCGACTCCGAGTCGTTGGATCTAAAATGGATCGAAGAGTTTAATCTTCGGGACATAAAGACATTTGTGCGTATCGACTCAAATCGGAACAACCTTTTGCAGCACAGTAGTCAAGGACATCTTTTGACTCACAGCTTACTGTGTATCAAATTTCTTTTGCTAATTGAATAAATTTCAAAATGTCATTCCTGTTCATATATATCGCTTACGACTGATATTTTCTTTATTCTCGCATACCGTCAAGAGAATAGTGTAATTTTTGGGATTTTACAAGCACTGAAGAAGCTACTCTGTAAAGGTGTTAATTATTGAAAAAATAAATCAGTTTGATTTAAAAATACTTTTACACAAATTTATAGTAGCATTAGTAACCCGCCCGGCTTCGCTCGTATGTTTTTGTTATGTTACACTTACCTCTTCATTATACTTCAGAGTAGTCGATAATGGGAAGTCTAAAATGTCTGCTACACGTGAAGCGCCTCACGCCAGGTCAAATGCTTGCCTGGTCCTCCCGAGGCAACATGCGACGGTGGCGGCGCGATATGGTTCAGAAAACGCTGTAAGCGGCCAAAAATACACTGTCCCACAAAATTGGCGGCACAGTAAATTCATCGCTCCATAAATTATGTTTTAAAATGTAACAGAGTGAAATGTGGGCTGAGGAAGCTGCTATGTTTTATCAAGACACTCCCTTATTGAGAACAATTTGCGCCGCCCCCATCGCGCTGGAACACCCTTAAATTGAAGAGAAATACAATTTTCGAGAAAATGGAGCAAAAATATCATTTCAAAATGTCTGAGAGAGCTAGTCTCACGTATACAGACTCCATAATGTGTTCTCCAGTAGCTGAGATAAAAAAACACCCTCATTTGATAACCTACCCCACCCCCTTCCCCCCACTCCAACAGTGTATTACAGATGTTCCAAAACTACTCAGTATTTTCCAATAGGCAATCTCTCGCATTGGTAAGTGTAGCGGGTTTCGTCATATTCTGAATAAGGAAACTTGACATTCCTTATTTGGAATGTGATGAAACCCTCCACACTTACAAATGCGAGAGTGTTGTTTATTGGAAGGCGCAGAAAACACGAGCGATAATTCGAGACAAAGATGCATAGCTGATTGGTGGTAGTATAACCCACACTAATGATCAGAGAAACCTGTACGTCATACGTCGATCAGTTATGTTCTGTGTCATATTCGCAATGCTACCACTACCCGTTCAACAGGTAAACATATTTGAACTTACGGGCGCAAGATGGCACTTTCCCCCATTTTTTATGAAAAAAACGGAAAACTAGTGGAGCGACTAACTTGAACTTTTGTGTGCAAATACACCAAGCAATTACCTATCTTATTCACGTAAAACATTTTCTCGCGATCACTTAGGAAATTGATAAGGGAGTGGGGGTGGACACCCCCTCATTGGGGGTGGTTAGATAATGGGTCTTCAATTTTTCATACAAATGTACGGCTTATGCCTAATGATACTAAATGCAATGTTTTTCATCCCGAATCAATCGATTTAAACGTGAAGAAAACCCCAATTTTTCAAAAAGGGTGAAATGTTAAAGGGACTGGCCTGCAGATGGTCTCTTCCATTGATGAAAAAACTCGTAAACCATGTTTCTTGGACAAGCACACACAATCCTGAGTAGTTTTGGAACATCTGAAATACACCGTTTTCAGAGGGAATGGGGGGAGGGGTCATCAGATGTGGGTTTTTTTATATCTCAACTACCGGAGTGTACATTGAGTCATTATACATAAGACTAGACCTCCCCGACATTTTGAAGTTGATATTGTTGCTCGATTTTCTCGAAAATTACATTTCTCTTCACTTTGAGGGTGTCCCAGCGCGATGGGAGCGGCGCAGACAGCTCTTAATAAGGGAGTGTCTTGATAAGACATTGGAGCTTTCTTGGCTCAAATGTCACTCTGATACATTTTAAAACATTGAAGTTATGGAGCGACTGTGCTGCCAATTTTGTGGGGAAGTATAGTTAAAACGGTCCAAATTTCTTAAAATTGTACACAGGGGATTTTAGGTGGAAGATTATGAATATGAAGTCTATTTGGAAAAACAACAAAATTCAAGATGGCGGTTCAAAAATATATATTTCTCATTTACGCAGAAATTAAAGATAATCTCATTTCATTTTAATAAATATTTATATTTTAAAAATGTGTAATATAATGTATTATATAAACATTATAATAATGTAACATTTAAATTTATTTTAAGAGAACATTTTTCGTGAAGAAATGTAAGATTTTAAAATGAAAAAAAATATTAAGATTACAAAATGACAAAATTCTCTACTAATGGCATACAATATTAACTTAGGAGGCTCATTTTAAAAAATAAATGAAATCCTTCTAAAATATAAATAGATATCGATATTAGGTTAAAACTAGAAATTTGATTCTGAATATTGATATTTCCAAAGCGTAAATATTGGATATCTTCACGTAGTGCAACTTTGCGCAGAGTATTTTTTCACTTGATTAACCCTTGTTCTTTGTAGAATAAACACAGTATTGAGCTGTAGGAGATAAATGGGGTAAACCTTTTTTTTCGCCCTCTTCACAACCATACATGTTCTTCTTCTTCCCATTGGCATTACTACCCTTTTAGTTTAGCCTTACCCTCCTTAATGATAATGGACCATTCATCTCTGTCCTCTGTTTTGCGTCACAATTCTTTAACACCCATCGACCTCAGATCATCTCTAAGGTTGTCCATCAACCGTAGTTTGGGTGTGCCTCTCTTTTGCTTACCTTCATATCAAAAAGTATCCACAGAAAATAGGAAAATTACAAGATAACAAATGTGTATGTAAGAAAGGCGAGGATACCCTGGAACATGAATTATGGGAATGTGAAATATTTGCAAGGGAAAGAGGAGAATATCTTAAGAGTTATCAAAGACAAGATATATTAAATACGAAAAAAACATGGACACTAATAGATACCAAGACAAAATTAGAAATTTTCGCGGAATATACAAACAAGATAACATATTTGGAGGTATTGGTCGGTTGGTAGATGTGCACACGCCTTCCAGGGGTACGGACGGGAAAACCACGCAGAGTCTACAATGCGCTGTGCATAGAACACAAAAAGGAGTGAGAGATGAAGATTGAAAAGAGAACCTAGTTTTGCTAGTTCCAAAGATGCGAGGTGGCATGAACGCCAATAAAATGAAATTAAAAAAAACCTTCATACTTACTGAAAAGTACCTTTCTCGCAGTTCTTTGTTCACTCATTCTGCATACGTGTCCATATCACTGTAATCTTCTTGTTTTATTTTCTGCTACTGTGTCAGGTGCTTTATACATCTCATAGAGTTCAGAATTATACTGTATTCTCCACCCATTGTCGTCTCTAATTGGGTCAAAGATTTTGCGAAGTGTATTTTTCCCAGCACATAAGACAATGAGCTGATTTTGCTGGAGATTGTCTAGCTCTCACGCCCATATGTGACAATTGGTCGAATTACCGTTTGGTACACCCGTATGTTACTTCGTTTACTTATCAGCGTAGATCATAATACTTTGTGAAGCAAATGCATACTTCTATTTGCGGTAGCAATCTTTTTGTTTTTGTCCTTAAAAACATTACTATTCGCTGTTATCACAGAACCCAAGTACTGAAAATTTTCCACCTGACTAATTTTTCCTATTAATAGTGACCAGCTGTGTGGAAACATTTTGTTTATCACTCTGAGATAACTTGTATTTTGTCTTGGAGGTACTGGAAGAAGCCGGCGATCAAATTGACCTTAAAGTTAATCCGTCCATCATTTCTCCTATGTCAGAAAGGGAGCGGCCTACAAGGAGAATATTGTCTGCATAGGCTAACTATTGTTTGCTTCTATTAAAGATAGTTCCTCCAGGATTAATTTTTACACGCCTTATAACTTTTTCCAGGCATAGATTGAATAAAATCGTGGGCAGGGCGTTGTGGGACCCACTTTGTCTGGCTCCTCCACAGTGACCTGACCGGCTTGGGTCACCCTGCTGGTAGCTACGTTACTGCAGACATAGCTCTCTGCTTCTTTGAAAGCACACAAACCCTCACCGCCTGCACGGACAATGCTTCGTTAAGGCTGGGTCCCCTGGGAGGGACCATACATGTTACATTCCGTAAATATGAAATTAGTTCAAGTTACATTTTGTTCATTTGTACACATGTTCTCTGAATAATCAAATACTTAAATTTTTGTTACCAGGAGTATTTTTAACTTTCAGTACATTTAATGCGATACTTACAAAAATCCTCTAAAGCTCAATGCTGCACTTATTCTACAAAGAACAAGGGTTAATCAAGTGAAAAAATACTCTGCGCAAGGTTGCGCTACGTGAAGATATCCAATATTTACACTTTGAAAGTATCAATATTGAGAATCAAATTTTTAAGTTTTCAACCTAATATCAGTATCTATTTATATTTTAGAAGGATTTTTTTAAATGAACCTTCTAAGTTAATATTGTATGTCATTAATACCGAATTGTCATTTAGTAATCTGATTTTTTTTTTCATTTTAAAATACTACATTTCTTCACAAAAAATGTTTAAAAAAAATAAATTTAAATGTTAAATGAATTGCTAATATCATCAGAAATATAAATATTTATTAAAATGTAATGAGTTTATCTTTAATTTCTGTGTGAATGAAAAATATATGAAATTTTTGAACCGCCATCTTGAAATTTGTTGTTTTTTCAAATAGGCTTCATATTTATAATCTTACAGTTATGAATATGAATATACTTAATCTTATACATATTCATAATCTTATCATATTCATAATCCCCCATGTACAATTTTAAGAAATTTGCACAATTTTAACTATTTTTGGCTGCGCACAATGCTTTCTGTACCACAGTGCAGCTGGTGGCTGCTGCTTGTAAAACTGAAACGAGTGTAAAATCTAAACTATGCGTCTGAATTTTACGATATAAGATAGTTTTCAAATTTTTAAATGCTCAAAAAACAGAATGTATTTTAATTGATGAGGATTTATTTTTAACTGCTTGAATTGCTCTCTTCAATTGACGCGTTTTAGTTAACTTGTAAAACTAGACCCGTTAAAATCTTTTTTTTCCCCCAATAATTTAGACATGTGTTGTTGTGGACTTTCTTGTAGAACTCTTTGAGACGGACAATATTGACAAGCATTGTTGTCAACTATCTCAAACTGTTTAGGCAGCGTATGCAAAAATCTCTCTCTGAGAGGGATTTTTTCTGACTCAATTCACTAACATCATCATTCCCTATTACTTGTGATACCTAAGGTATACTAAATATATTCTAAAACCTTGTTGAAGAATATATCTGTGAATTAAAAAAATAATCACGAAAATCTGAAGAGTGGTTTTTGAGTTTTAAGATGTGTAACAGGTTTGCTGGCAGACAGACATGAAAGTGACTTTGTTTTTTAAATAATAAAGATATTTTACAAACCCCAATGCAACGAATTTAAGTGCAATGTATCTTGAAATTTCAAAATTCGTTCTCTTTGGATGGAAAAATGGTGCAGCCAGTCACAAACCTGGCTACGCACAGCCCACACACTCAAGACCAGGGGTCGGCAACCTATCACCCGAGGGTCACCTAGTGACCCATTTGATAATTTCAAGTGACCCACTTTAGTTCCGAAAATAAAGTATAATATATAAAAATAAATTATAAAACATAAACATGAAACAAACATTTTGAGAATAAAAAGAATTGAAAATAGATACTAAGAACATCATTTTAGTTCCATTACCACGGATCTTATGCACATAAGTGTTTATGTATATAAGATCCATGTCGAAAATATCTCTGACCGAAACATCTCTTTAATACTCACATTTTGGTTGATTTTGACCTGCGGCCAAAAAAGGTTGCTGACCCCTGCTCTAGACTCTCTCTGCGAAATTCATTTCTTTCGGTTTTTGTAGTTAATAACCTATTCATTTGATTCTGCAATAAATTTGCGAAATAAATTGAAACATTTTTGTTCTAAACAGTTGAAAACAGGGTCTGATACTGTGTAACACAATCTATAAAATTATACATAAAAATAAGAATGCAATATAATTCAAAATGATAAAATGCTACAATTTAATATAATAACTATAATAATCTGAGGTCAGAATATTATACTAATAAACCATTAAATTTGTTTACAGTCTTCATGATAATATAATGATCTTGAACAATAAGACTGTTGTTAAGATCTAGAGGACTGGAAAAATTTATTTTGATGATTCTTTTCTGCAAACTTAAATTTCATGACATTTTCATAAGCCCACATTCTAAAGCTATAATTAATTATATTATTAATAACTCATAATACATCATGTTCATTACTTTATCATCACATAATTTTATCAGTTTATAAAAGACAAGAACTAGATATTTTATTATTTTTATTAATCTTCACAGATATCTACACACTTAATATTTTTGTCAAAATATATCTTTGTTGAGCTTGGATTATTCTTGTAATTCCTTACTATTTCTCTACACGTTCAGCCATTATCAGTTAAATTCATTATAGAAATAACCATCCTTTGAATTTTCTTTTCTTTTCTAATATTTTTTACTCTGTTCAGAATATTAGTAATATTAAATGTTCCTTCTTAATTTCAGGTCCAAACTGATCCTCGTCTGCGGAAAATTTTCAAGTTGCAATCTCCATGGCCAGATATTCCGACTAAACACTCCAAGGGGAACTCTGTCATATCAGTGTCTCGCAGTGATCCACGAAGACAGTCGACTCGTGTCAGTAGCAATAGTGTTGTGACTAGTGTTGTGACTAGTGTTGTGACTAGTATTGCGACTAGTGTTGCAAGTGTGCGTCTAAGCAGCAACACTGGTAGTAGTGCGAGTGGCTGTGGCAATAGTATGTTGATCAATAATGAAAATCAGGGACATTCTTCTGAGTCATTTGTAGGATCTTCCTCATCAAATTTAGTTCTGAAGCCAGCTTGTGAGAAGATCAGTTCCAGTGCGTTAGCATTGCAAAATGTTGGGATGCAAACTGGTATCGGTTCTCCTGCATCAAACCCTCTTCTCCCCAATCCGAACCCCAGAACTGGACGTGATCCTCGTAGTGCTCCAGGTTTACTAGGACCTGCTCCTTTGCCTTCAAATTATTGCCCTGGTACTCCACTATTTGAAGAACATTCAGATCTTCCTAGTGTAATAGACAATGATCTCCGAGCTTTGTATGATCGAGGACCTGTTGAAGGTGTGAGATGGGAACAACATTCCCAGGGAAACTTGCTTTCAGTGAGGAATGATTGGAGAAGTAATAGTAGAAATTCACAATCAATGTGTACTGAAGATTTAAGGTCATACACACCACCTATTTGAATCACTGTATATTTTATTTGTTATTTATTTATTTTTCCTATTTGCACTTCAAAGATGATTGACATGTTTTGTGCCAAGATGAATATTTCAAAATGTTTTTTCAAACCTACTTTGGTTTCCTATGTTACGTAGAACATACTCTTGGTTTTGAGTTGATTTCAATTCAGTTACTGAATTTATTGAAATTGAACCATCTTCAGGTATAGATGCTGCTTGACATTTAACTTTTTCAATATTTTCAAATTACTGTGGATCCAGTCACACATGTGAGAATTTTGTCACACAGGTGTATGCTAAAAGAACCTTATGAGCAGGTTCTTTTTTTTTCATTTACTTCTCTTGATGAACAATATTTACTTTGCTCATTGTATTATCCTGTGTGCACTACCAATCTTTTAGCTAAAAATTTGGTTTTTTAAATATGTAGCTACAAAAGAAGTGTTAAAATGCATTAAAATAATTGAGTGTCAAGTGTATCACTTATTACTTTTATTTGTATCATGTCATTAAATGGTTGCCTTTCAAATAAATTCTCTGCATTAATGCAAGTCACAATCCAGAACTGTAGTGCACACTTGCCAGACACACACATTCTAGAATTTCTATAGAAAAAATTTCTTACAGCTTATCAAGAAAAGGTGAAATTTAAAAAGGTATTGAATGTTAATGAAAAATTGAGCAGAATTTCAAAGCTTAAATTACTTCAGTTAAATAAGTTCCATTAAGTGAAAGGGTATAATTTAAGATTGTGAGTTGTGAAACGTTTAGACGAATCATTTATCCAGGAAGGGATAAATCGAGATGCAGATTACCCAGGCGACCTTCATTAATTCAGTAACTGAGATAAATTAATGCACGATAAAACTAATCCTAAGAAATCTGTCCAGCACCATTTGGCAAAAGGTTATTGAAAAGATGTTAATTTATAGTTGCTTGAAATAAGACTAACTGGTAAATACTGTAGTATATTAGGCTTACTATTTCCATTTTGCGTACATAAAGGTTATCTGGCTCTTTAGTTGTCCTGAATCCTTTCTTTCCCATTCATTCCGGATAATTCTGGTTGTCTACTATATCATTCTAGCTAATTTATGTCTGATTTACCTCAATTTCATACCCATGAAGAAGTGTAATCTTTTTAGCTTTGATATAATTTTTGAACGATATGATGTGAACTATCTCTAGGGTTCCAAGGATTTTACTGTGTTCTTTTCGTGAAATGACAGATTCAATCAGGTCAATTAGCTCCAATGTTGAAGGCTATTGCATGTTTGGCAACGTTACTTAAATGTGATGGATGTTTATAAGTAAATATGGCAAAAGCTACTTAAACTTGTACTTATAAATTTATTGAGCCATATCATGTAAATTTAAGGCTAAAGTTTGAAAAAAAGGGATTGAGAAATTGGAGCAAATATGAAAATATTGTATTGATAAGGTCGACCACATCCTCCACTTCATATATTTGTTTAGTCCACTCTCCAAAAACTCTTTGTTTCCTATTCCTACAACTGTCCCCTAGTTTCATGGATTGGCTTCTCGACTTCTTAAAACAAGGAGTGTGTTTAGCTGATGTAATTCATAATATGTATAATTTACTGCAATGACTCCACATTTCCAAAGGATTTTTATCTTGTAAAAGTAATGTCTTACATCACTTTTCCACTTCAATAAGAATTTGGTTACTACAACTCCTCATAAAAGGAAAATATTTTCAGATAAATTGTGCATAAAGCAATACTGAATTGTAGATACTCTCTTTATGAAGCAAGTATGTTTTAAGAAACATTGTAAAGCATGATGTGACGAGATTATACAGTAAAACTTCAATTAACAATCACTTGTTTTACCATCATTTTCTGTTAACTGTGTTCTGTGAAAGCAAAATATAAATTTATATTAGTGTGTTCTGATGTCATTCAGTGATATGTTGAAGTGCTGTCATAACACCAAGTGACGATACTTGCACACAGCTACCACAAATATTGCTGCTCTGACAGTTGGTGTCCGGAAGAACCAAAAGAAAATGATCAATTCTGTTCAGGCATAATTCACTCTTATAACTAGTAACTATAAGTTAATACATACATATTACTTTAAATTCCTATTACTTTTCTATTGTAAATCTTTTGTAGTTATTTTACACAAATTGGATTTTATATTGCAAACATGTTTAATTCACATTTATACCAAAATTAGAGTCAACTGATTGTTATTTTTTAAATATTTTAAAAGTTAAGGTATTTTTCTTGTGATATTTCTGTTATCCATCTGTTTTGTTAACTGCTGCATCCTTGGTCCTGGCAGTGACAATTAATTGATGTTCTACTGTAATAAGAAATGCCATGGGTTCATGGTAGTCATTTGAGGACCAATGGATTACAGTTGCTCTCTGTGTATCCTTGAAATAAAGTTCAAATTACATGCTAGAATAAATGTAAGACATTAATCACTCGTTCCAGTTAAGTGGAGCTATCATTTGTTCTGGTAACCTATCTCTCTAATTTTAGGGCTCTAGTGATTTCGGTGTCGGCAAGCCGTAAAACCCCAATTTAAAAAAACAAACTCCCGTGCATTGGTATTGACTTAAAAAGGTATTCAATTAGAGGGGCGAATGACCTTGAGGTGTTCAGGGCCCAAATGAACTTGTTTACCCCCCCCNTTTTCCCCCCCCCCCCCCCATCTTTCCCATTACTAGCTATTAACACCTTTACCAATTGTATAACGTAACTCTCTTTTTACTGTTAATATATAAAGTTTATATTTTCTTAGTATTGTAAAATTTTATAAAAAATTTCATATCTCCAAATTGCCTCCTTGCTTTGAGATTTGTAAAGTTGTTTATTACTTTTGCTTTTCATTTGATTCGGTCACATTATGTGACAATCTTTATATGGTGCCTCAATTTTGTACATGAATTTTAAAATTATGAAAGTCAAGAGATAATTATATAACTAACACTACTATCACGCAGAAACTATGTAGACTCAAGTTTATGCTATCACATCCCCTTTATGTATTGGCCAAGT
The DNA here is from genome assembly GCA_002313205.1 of Laupala kohalensis. NCBI lineage: Eukaryota > Metazoa > Arthropoda > Insecta > Orthoptera > Trigonidiidae > Laupala > Laupala kohalensis. The sequence continues at coordinate 214,629 of NNCF01130864.1, read as the reverse complement.
GTAATGAAATAGTCGTCAAATTAAAAAAAAATCTTCAAATTTTATGTAGATGCATTTTAAAAGTTTTGGTTTCAATGCCAATTTTGTTTATGCAAAAATCCATGAAATTACCGGTTTTCCTCATACGGTAAACTAAATCTTATCTTTGTACTATGATTTTGTAAAAAATTGTTATTGCATAACTCTAAATTTTTAATACACAGTAGATAAGTTCTTTGTCAAGTTTCGTGATTTCATTTCAGTATGTTATTTTTTTCTTGTAAATTTTGTAAGCCTTTATCATTTTTGTTATCTTTTGTCTACATATTCAGTTCAAAGTGTCAATGGCATTGCCAAACGACTGTTTAAATGAATTTCATAATGAACATAAAGGAGCAATTTTTTCGTTTTTGTATCTCAACAACTTTGGCTTGAAGCAGCCATTTCATTATCAGGAATGTGTCATTTTTGGCGTTCACAAATGTTATTGGTAAATGAAGTTTAACATTTTATTTCTTCAGATATCTGCTTGAAATAAAATCTTAATCCTTGTAATATCTTCAATAATTTCTGTCATGACCAAAAATTTGTATGGATTTGAGGAAATAACCTTAAAATTGTTTTTCGATTATTAGTTGTCTAGGGGGGAGGGGGGCTAAGGAGGCTAAGGGGCCTATAGCCCTCCCCCTCCCCCATTGGACCTGAACTCTCAACAGATAAAGGCATACTTTGCCTCATTAAACAATTAATAAATTTGGCTACTATTTAATATTGTTAATTGTTGATTATCTAAATGGTGAGTTGATGTATGTTGTCATCGAGTGGAAAGTATGACAACATATTCTTTATACAACAGTTTATTTTATTTAAAAGATAATATTTATACAATTTGTGTTGTAAAACCATGATTTTCAAACAGAATTGCTCCCTAGATCCCTC